>PVJH01000192.1:297979-408611 GCA_004026705.1 Nesogale talazaci
TCTCTTTCCTATATTCTGAGCTGCTGTCTACAACTTTATACTTCATGTCAGCTAACTAGCTCTTTGGAACACTGAATAAGAAAATTAATGAGAAAATGTTTACACTTTATAGATCCATGCGATCCATGCTCTAAATGGAAACCCTTCTGAATAACTTTAAAAAAAAACATTTTTTAGTGTGTTTTTTATCAATTAGTAGTTCTAGTCTTAGATTCACATCATCTCCGATTTTGTTTCTGATGATTCTGTTACTATTTATCAAGAGGCTGTGGTTGCTCACTGGTTAAGCGCTCAGCTGCCAGATTTCCTTCTGTGTAACCCCGCCCACCACCCCCTCCCCCAGGGCAGTGTGTCCTTGTCTGCAAGCTCACCCAAAGGCAAAAGGGACTCAGTGGAGCAGTTTTTTTTATGACTTTCTAAAATTCTACCTTTTCACGCTTGTGTACTGTATATATACTCAAGTATAAGCCAACCCAAATATCAACCGTGGCACCTCATGTTACCACAAAAACTGCTTTGAAAATGTGCTGAAAAACTCAGCTTACACACGAGTATATATGGTAACTTACATACAATAAGAGCCAAAGGTTTTATATATTTTGACAATTTTATAAATCCATAAAACTACCACTCACAAGAAGGTTCAGAATACATCTATCACCACCAAAAGAACCTTCCTGTCTTTTCCTAGACCCTACCCCTCACCCAAAGGGGGAAATGTTTATATTTATCTAACCTTATATTGATTTTTAACCTGTTCCCCATTTTTTTTAATGGAAGGTAATGTTGCATCAGCATCCACAGGAGAGATGACTACAATAAAGTAACTACCACAATAAAGTGAGTCACAGAATTGTTTTTGTCTGCTAGTGCATTAGAGGGAGAACTTCAGTGGAATAGTGGGCTGTGCGTTGTCTTGCTAAGCATGAGGTCTGCAGTTCAAAACTACCAGTTGCTCTGTGGGGGGAAGATGCGGTTTCTAGGCCCATAAAAATGGTTACAGTCTCAGGAACTCACAGAAACCATTCTATCTTGTCCTGTGGGGTCACGGTGAGTTAGGATTTGTGACAGAGAGACTTTGGAGTTTGGGGACATTTAAAAGGTATGTTTACATGACTCCATGGTTTATTAGGTATGGAATAACATTATGTTTGAAATATTATAAGAATTACAGATTTGAAATAGAGACACAAAGTGAGCACATGTCCTGGAAAATTTGTGCTGTTAGATGTGTCCGAGTCATATTCATGACAAAATTCTATTTGGGGGGAGAAAAAAACAGTATTTGTTCAGGCAATAGAGGGATGCAAAATAAGACAGGGTATCAATATAACACATCATCATTGCACTTTAGAGATTTATCAACTTTATTGAATTGATTTTATTGCTGAAAATTTCTAATTGTGTGGGTGCATTACAGTTTATTTGGTATTTTGCTTATAGACAGGATTGTCCAAGTGCTGGTCATTGTGAGTGAATGAGGTTTATGTGAGCATCCTAGCATAAGCCTTTTGTGATTATATGTCGACTATCTTCTTGGGTAAATATCAAGGTGTGGAGTTGTTTGACCACAAAGAATACACACACACACACATACACACATATATCTAAATTAAAAAAAAAACCTTGTTCACAAGCTCTCCACAGTGGTTTTACTACGTTTTTCTTGTATCGAGTACATGTGACAAAAACAGAGAAACACCTTAAGTTGTAGAGAAAACAGAAATTATTGGCTATGAAAGAAACTTTAAAATGGGTCAACAGGGAAATTGATGATAAGATATTAGATTTTAACCTAAGGACATCATCCCAATTAGACTCTACATTGCTCTCTGTTGGATAGCAAGATTTTTGATGTCATTGGACTCTGACCAGAAGCTTCATTCATTTGGGGACCCTGAACATCAATGTTGCAATCTGGTATTCAGAATTTAAGCTCTGATATTGTTTTCTCATTTGGATTTGTTTTTTATCATATATAATCCTTGGATCACAGGTTGTAATTCTCCTCTGTGGAGACAGTAAGTGGATCAGTCATAACCAGGGGGCATAGCTGGAAAGGTTAGGGGAAATGGGGAGCTAATAGCAAGGAGTAGGAGAAAAAAGACAATGTTCTGAAATTGACTATTGAGAGGCTTGGACAACTCTTCTCACTATGACTGAACCATTAAGTTATATGATATGTCAATTATAAAACTATTAAAATTGTAGTTGGAAATCACTCTTGGTAGAGATGAACATATTAAAAATTCAGTATGTTCAAGTGAAATTCATCAGTGAATAAAAAATACAGCCCAATGAAAAAGAATGTGGAACATTCCAGATGCTTAATATCTTGAATACTTTTTGGTTTAGTCATCATTTGCATCATAAGGCAATCTACTGTAAAAAGAGTTAAATGGACCTAATTGGTATTTTATTTTTATTCCTCTGATGACTAATGATATAAGGCAGTTTTTCATGTAGATCTTGGCCATTTATATATCTTCATTTGTAAAGCAACATTTCAAGTTACTGGTTCAATTTTTAATTAAATAACTTATCTATTATTTGATTAAAATAGTTACTAATATATGTCAAGTAACTCCCAAAGTATGGAGTCAGACATTATACAGTCTGATAAAGATAGTGTTTTTCTCTCCAAGTATTTCTCTGGAGGCTATTATGTGTAGAATCATTCTTCATGTCTACCAGGTCTTGGTTCCAGGGAGCTCTCAAATGTCACATCTGTGAGTGCTCAAGTGGTTTATATAAAATGTAGAGTTGACATAGAACTTAAGCATATCCCAACATCTTGGTTACTTATAATACCTACAATAATGTAAATAGCATTTTCCATCTTCTCTTAACCATTGATAGAGTGCTTCGATGTGGGCTGACCCCACAGAGACAAAACTTGTGAGTTTGAAGGGTCAACTCTGTCTCTCATGCAATCTTTCTGTTAATGAACAGTGTTCCAGAGCATAGATGCACCATGATTTGCTTGGCCATTCACCTGTGGGGGAGCACAGACACATTTCCATGTTGGGCTATCTTGGTTTCAGTGGCAATAAACCTTTGTGCCCAGGTTTTGTATGAACATATCATCCTATTTCTCTGGACTAGCTATCCAGGGATACAATTTTTAGGTCATCTACACTAGCATATTAGATATACTATGACATCACCAAACTGGTTTCCAAAGTGACTGTGCCCATTTAAAATTTATACCGGCAATGTGGAATATCAACATTTAGTGATCTCACTATTTTTTTTATTCTAGAAACTGTTCCAGTTGGATAGTGATTTCTTATTGTAGTCTTATTTCACATTTTTCTAGTAAATAAGGAGGAATTGCTACAGGCACAAAAATTATGCATTCCACTCAAAGACACTAAAGGTCAGTGTTTCCACCCTCCACCCCCCAGCCCCCAGAAGAACCTTGAGCGACAAAGCAGGTGATGTGCTCCAGAAAAAGTCACAGCCCTGAGAAGCTCCAGGGGAACTTTCAGTCAGCACCCATGGAGCCTACATGAGTCAGGATGGATGTGAACACAACCAGCAAAAGCAGTATAATGAATCATAAGGTTGAACATATTTCCAAGTGCTTTATTCTTTGCCATCTTGATATCTTCTTCAGTGAAAGGTCTGTTCATTTGCAAGTATTTTTCTGACTTACTCATGGGATTGTTTGTTTCCACTGGTTTTGAGAGTGAGTTATATACTCTGGATAGCAGTGCTTTATTGCACGTAGGTTTTGTGAATGGTCTTCCTCACTTGTAGCTATTTTCAAGGTTTTGAGCAAGTGTTTTGATTTTTGTGAAGTCCGGGTTTCAGATTGTCCCTTTATGAATCAAATTTTTAGTATCAAAGGTAACAATGTTCTCCTTTAAAAAAATTTTAGGAATATTATGCATTTATACTTTAAGCTAAATTCATGATATCATTTGAGTTAATTTTGACAACATGTACAAGAACTGTGTTGGATTTTATTGTCTTTTACTATAGATGTTCTATTACTCCAGCACCAAATAATAAATCTATGCTGTAAACATTGATCTGATTTTTCCCCATTTTTGAAATTGATTAGGGGTTGAGTTTGGCTGAAATGGTGGACAACGAATCTCTGAAACTATCTTTATCTTAAAATGTTCATCTCTTCAAATAGAAATGAAATTATTTTAAGAGTGGAGAATCGGGATAAAATTCACAGTGTCAATAGAATCTAAGAGCATTTAAAATGTATGACACGAATTCATGAAACAATTCTAATGCTACTATATCTGTATACAAGAATAAAGCTATTACTGGATAACGGACGACAGGAAGCAGACTTATCATGTTGACTTGAGAGTTAATAGATAAGCAAGAAAGGAGGCTTGAATGTCTGTGTTGTAAATAAAAGTATGAGCTTATATTTTGTTTAAAATAGATGCAAATGGCTGCATAATGTATCTATATACTTGTGCATAAACCAAGTTTTCCAGCACAGTTTAATGCAGTTTTTGGTGGTGAAGTTAGGTGCTTCAGTTGATATTTGAGTCGGTTTACACCCAAGCATATATAGTAAGCTTTTTTATGTTAGTCTAAGCCTATATGTGTCCTGCTTCTGTTAGCTGAAAGTTACTGAAAAAGAAAAGATGTTCGAGAAGCATGGAGCACCCCTACTATACAGATTTTGTTTTCTTATACCATTTTCTAACAAAAAGAATCAGAGTGCCACAGGGAAAGAGCTGGTCCTAGAAGGGACCCAAGAAACACACAAGTTGACCTTGGAAAATCCCATATCAAAAAGTAGGAAAGGGAAAAAGAGCAAGCAAAAAATTAGAATGATGAAAGAACCCTATAGTCAACTGAAAGAGATGGCACTGATAAAAGACAGAGAAATTGAAATAGCAAAAGACAGATGCATGGATTACAAGCCAAGGTGAAAATGACATCAGAATCCCTGAGTGACTGGTTGATTTGAACTGCCACCCTTATGGTTAGCAGTCCAGTACTTCTCCACAGATCTACTAGTCCAAGATATATAAGAAACTCATGTGACTCAAGAATGCTAGGCAAGACATATGACTTTAAAAATGAACCTAGCACTTGAAAAGACATGGATTATAGGTCTTTATTAATATATAAATAAAAGTATTAATTAATAAATGATTATAAATTACTTATGAATTTAAAACAAATAGATGGTAAGTAAATGTATGAATAGATTCTGAACTGTACTAAAGAACCACAGACCCCAGTGAGATAATACTTCACACCTAGTAATAAAAGAATGTTTTAAATTTAAAAAACACATGAAAATAACAAGTGTTGGAAAGACTGTGGTGAAATTGTACCCTTATAACTTAACTGGTGGGAGTGCAAATGATTGGAACTGCTTTCAAACACAGTTTGGCAGTTCCTCAAAAAATTAAATTAGATTTACCATATGACCCATCTATTCCTCTTCTAAGTATACCCCAAAGAATTGAAAACATATGTCCACACAGAACCTTGTATATGAATGTTCCTAACAGCATTATTCATAATATCAAAAAGAGGAAACCACCCAAGTGTCTATCAGCAAGGACAAGATAAACAAGATGTGATATGTCCATTTACTCGATTATAATTCAGCCATAAAAAGGAATGAAATACTGATGCATGGTATAAGAGAAATAGAACTCAAATCCATCAGCTAAGTGAAAGAAACCTGTTTCACAAGGACATCATTGTAAGATGCCATTTCTATGAAGTGTAGTCAGAGTAGTTACCACCATGGAAACAAAGCTGCTTGGTTGCCCTTCTCTCAGGACTCAGGGAAATGAGGAGTGCTTGCTACTGGGTAAAGAATTTATCTAGGAATGAAAACTGTAGTGATGCATGTATGATTTTTCTAATATACTAACATTATTACATGTAATAAAATTATAAACAGTTTTGTATGTGAATTATAATTTTTTTTAATATTCTCCTCTCTGACAGAAAAATATCACCTGGATAGTTAAGAAACCTTAGCAGTTTTGTGGGTTACACAGTGGGCTATGGATCAGGACAGTGATTTAAACCCATGAGCCTGTCTGTGTGAGAAGGAGACTATCTGCTCCTTTAAAGATTTAGAAATTGGAAACCCTTTGATCGCTGTGGGTCTTAATCAAATGTGTTTCACTTACTAGATGTTTGTCCCTTTCTGAATCCCACGCAGTTGTGATTATATTAACTGTAAAATAAATATTGAAATCAGATCAAATGAGACATTTATTATTTTTCATGTTTTATTTTTATATTTGAATGTGTCTGGTTATTTTGACTTTTTATCTCATCTCTTTTCTAGGTTTTTGAAATAGGAGCTTTAATTATTGATTTGAAGTTCGGTCCTCGACTACATGCCTTTAAGTGAGTACAAGTTATTCTTAAAATTCTCTGGTTGTCCTGTTGGTTAATTCTGCTAATTTTATGGTCCATGTTTCAAACCCTCTACGGTACCCTGTTGGCATGGCAGTTACACAGTGGACTGTGGTCCTTAAGGATATCAGTTTGAAATAGTCAGCCACACCTGGGACAAAGAATGGGGCGCTCTCCTTCCTTAGAGTAACAGTCTCTGAAGCTCCACAGGCGCACTTCTACCCTGTCCTGTCGGGTCACTGTGAGCTGACTTTGACTCAGTGGCAGGCGGGGTCCACTCCATGGGAGCAAGGTGAAGTTTCTCCTCCGTTAAAGATTCACAGACTCAGAACTCTAAGAGATGCTATGACATGGAATAGACTGGCTATCCTTGGATTGGGCTTACTTGCGGGTTGCTGTTGCTGTTGGCTCTTGGTAAGTTATTACTGAGTGAATTGTGTGTGAGGGAAAGCGACTGTGTGGATCAGAGTAGCGTGGTTTGTCATATTTGGGTTTGTTTTTCAGAAGGACTTTGTCTCCCTAGATCACTTTCAGTGGATTCAGTCCCCTGACTCTGCTGGTAGCAGCCAAACTCAAAAATCTTTTGCACCACCCAGATATTGCAATATGTTCATCATTCAGGGGAGCAAATTTTCTTTTCAAGGATGTGGTAATAATATCCCATAAGTGTTGTGATGCCGTACTCATTTCATTCAATTCATTTCTTTGTAATTTCATTGGAATTTCCATTTAACTCATAAACTGTGTTGTTCGGTTTCCCAAAGGCTGGAGATTTTCTTGCCCCACATTTTTCAATGATTCCTTTGATTCTATTTCACTTTGCTGGGAGAACATAATTTGTGTGATGTTAATATTTTATTAATTTAGAATTTTTTTACAGACCAAGGGTCTGTTCTGTTTTGTATATAGTCCATAGGCATGTGGGGAGAAAGTGTATAGTCTGTCATTATAAAGTCTGATCATGTTGACTTCTTCTCTGTCCTTTTTAATTTTATATGTAATTGTTCCATTAACTTTTGAAAGGTTTTTAAATCTCCAACTATATTTGACTGTTCATATAGTTCTCAATTCAGTACAACTTTCACTTTACATATACTTCAAATTTGTTTGCAGTGCATGTGTATTTGCAAAGAAGGGTTAGTGCACCCTACGACCAAGTGGGCTATATATGAAGGGCTACAAAAAGTGGGTGTGAAAATTCCATTATGTTTATCCAGTAATTTTTGAAGCCCAGTCATAAGACCCAGGAAGACAAAAATATATGCAACTTGCTTCATCTATAGAAAGAGAGAGGGAGGGAGGGGGAGAGAGAGAATGAGAGAGAATTCACAAGGTCATCTCAGTAGATGCAAAATAAATGCATACATATTCTTGGATACTGGCTCTATTTCAGATTCTATGGGTAAACCATGATGAATGAAATATTTCTTCAATTGCTTTTCTTTCTTCATCAACTTGAAATTTGTATTTTTGAACTCTGTATAGAAATGTACTATGACTCACAATTTTCTAGTAAGCAAATGTTTTAAAAGTTAAAATTAATGTTAATAATATATCTCACATAACCTTGTATGCAGAATACTATCATCCAAACATATAGTAAGTGTAAAATGTTGGCATATTTACATTCATATAAAATGTGCATTAAGTCCTTGAACTCTGGTGTGTATTTTGTGCTTTCAGCCCATCTCAATCAAGACTAGCCATATTTAAAGTTTTCATGTGTCACTTGGGGTCAGTAGCTAGTGTACTGAGCAGCAGACTGCTATACTCTTCCATTGATTTATCTGTTTATTTATGCACCAATGCTATGCAGAACTTATTGCTATAAATAATAATCAATTTTCAATAAAACTTATACCCAAGACTTAAAATCCAGTTATGTAAGTCTTATAACATCATTTTTGTTACTCAGAAAGACTTACTGTAGATACTTTATGATTTCATAAATTGATTAATATTTCAATGCAGTTACAGATTAACTTGGAAACATTATATCTGAACCATCTTAAAGCTTTCAGTCATAAACAAGTCATTTCTTTCTTTTCAATCAATTGTGTCATGATTTCTGTCTGCAGCGATTGCCTGTTGCAGTGTAAGGCACAAATGTAGGCTACACAATATGTTTTGTTAAATACCAACTGTGTGTGTGGGGGGGGGGGATATTTTCCACTTGATTCTGAAACATTATCCATGTCTGTATCAGTGTTCAGCTACCCCCATAAAGCAATTTGGAATATATTTCTCCATTTTTTAAGAGTCTGTGCATGATGGATGTTTCTCCTTCAAGTGTCTTACAGAATTTGACTGTGAAACCATCTGGGCTTGGAATTCTCTTTGTGGAGAGTTTTAAAATTAGAAATTCACTTTCTTTAATCATTACAGTGCTATTCATATTTTCATAATTCAATTTTTCTAAGTGGAATGAATTATGTCTTAAAAGAACATTGTTAATTTTATCTACGTTTTTATATTACTGTTAAACTATTATTTATAACTATGTCTCACTAAGTTTTTATTACCTGTACATGTGTAGTAATAGGTTATCTTTCATTATTGTTGCTTATGGCTTTTCCTCAGTGTTCTCTTGATAGATCTAAGGTTTTATTAGATTTTAACCTTTGAAAGAATACATATCTGGCTGTTTTGTATTATATTAATTTTAGAATCATTTATTGTGTTTTCTTTTTATACTTACTTTGAACTTATTTTCTTTCCATATTTTAAGGTAGACTATTGATCAATTTAATATTTGGAGTTCTTTATAAATATTTGGAGTTAAAGTCATCTCTAAGTACCACATTAGCTATAATTCACACATTGTAAGATGCTATTTTTAGTTCTGTTTTGCAATATTTTTCAATTTCTTGATAATTCCCCCTATGGATTATGAATTATTTAAAAGTTAATTTCTTAATATTAAAATATGATTGAATAATATTTTACTCTTTATTTCTAATTGAGTAATATTCTTCCAAAGAGCATTCTCTGATGCTAATTATTTGATATTTATTCAGATATATTCTGTCAGAATATTCCTTAGCATGGAATAGAATATTATATACATGTCAATTAGATCAAGTTGGCTGATAAGTTCTTCTAACACACACACACACACACATACACACACAGATGCCAACACTGTCACACTACTCAGAGAAAACCGAGGTCAATTACTAATAAATAATAATGTGGTCTACAAAACTCATGAGTTATTATCTTAGGTGCACCTCTTGATTTCTCCTGCACTTGAACAAAGAATGATGAAAAAACAAAAACAAAGACATTTGGAAATAATTATTCCAACGACCTCATGGACCACATCAACTGGTTTCAGCATCTAAGACTCTGAAACCAAAAGAATTAGATGGTGCCCAACCACCCTTAGTGATTTCTCCAAGAGAGGTAACAGTAGAAGATGTTGGAAAGAGTGGTATAAAAATGTGGAGTAGCACTCAAAGCAACAAAAATTTCAGGTTTATTTGTTGTATAATGACTGTGGAACTGAACCTTACTCACCTCTTAGCCTTCTAACTAAACCAAACTGCTGTGATTCAGTTTTAAGCCGAGCAATGAATAATAACACTGGAATGATCAAGGTCAACCCTACTTTGAATAATCAACAACTTGAGATGAAAATGGTAGGATTCACCCTATAACAATATTCATAAGGCAGGAAAGTGATGAATGACACTCCCATAGCTTGATTCCAACTCACAGCAACACTGTACTATAGTGTTCCAGAGGCTGTATTTCTTCATGGGAGCAGACAATCTCAACTTTCTCCCAATGTATGGTTGTTGGGATTGAAATGATGACCTTGTGGTTAACCACATTGCACTAGAGCGATCCTTAAGGATAGGAAAAGAGGAAAGGAAATAGGAAGCCCAATGAGGAAGTGGAATAAATGACATTATATGTGGATTACAACCAATGGTATGAAGTAAAATGTGTGTGGATAATAATTAATTTTTATAAATAAAATAAGCTGATCTGTTGCCATCTAATCAAATGGGCTATGAGTGTAAGTCTTGTGAGTCACTTTCAAACTGAAGCATGCAAAACTATGCATGCCTCTCTGGGGTCCTCCTTTTTTGCCTTCTCTATTGTTGTAATGACTTTTTATTATAATGAAAAAATCAAGTAGCCAGAGCAAACCTTAATTACATCATCAATACAGAGAGTACAGAATCTCCTAAAATATGAGTCATTGCACATTTTGTGTTAGTGAGAAATTTTGATTGTTGAAGTCATTAGAATTCTATTTTAAAAATTTACCCTCAACTGAGAGTCCAGACTAAAATGAAGGTGATAGAACCAGTGATCTATTTCTGAAAATAAGCCAAAGAACACCTTCTGGACTACAAATTTCCTAGTCAAGATCTATCATGGGAATGGTGCTTGACTAGGTAGCTTTACCTTGCTTGGTACATGAGTTGGGACTGATTTGACAGCAGTTACCAACAACAACACAATAGTAGCCACTCTTAGCTCTCTGTCTTCATCTTTTCATGACATTTGACCATCACATTGCTTGTGTGTGTGTTTGTGTTTATTTATTTGTATTGAAATCTTCCTCGAACAGATTTTAAACTCTTCAGGGATAAGTCTGTGTTTCAGCCAACATATTTGCACTGCCTAAAACAGTTCCTATCACACAGACACCTTCAATCCATATTTTTGAATGAATGAATGAAAGGAAATAGGTTGTTAGTCACCCTAGACAACACTGTTTCTTTTCAAAAGAGGAATACAAAATCTTTCCTAAAAGTCTCTGCAGAAGTTTCCCTTAATGCCTCTATGTCAAAAGTGACTTCCTGGACATGACTAAGTTAAGTACCCACCCATCCATTGCCATAGAATTGATTCTCACTCATGGTGATATGATATAGGGTTTCTGGTGGTATTGTCAGGCAAGCATCACAATGTTAACAAAGGTCAGCAGTGCAAACTCACCAGCAATTCCAATGGAGAAAAATGAGGCTGTCTGTGGCTGTAAAAGTTTATGAAGTCTCAGAAATCCTACATGGAGTCACTATAGGTTAGCATCAACTTGATGGCAGTAGTATTTGGTTTTAGTGTTTCCAAGTCTGTAATTTTAAGAAATTACTTTATTGTGGGCTCTTACAGTTCTTATACCATTCCATATTTCAATTAAACATATTTGTACATATGTTGCCATCTTCATTTTCTAAACCTTTACTTTCTATTTGTACCCTTGGTATAAGCTCTTTCTTTCTCTTGTTCCTTCCCCTCCCCATCCTCATGACCACTTGATAGAGTATAAATTATTGTTTTCATATCTTACACTAACTGCTGTTGCCTTCACACATTTTTGTGGTTCATCCCCCTGTTGTGTATGGGGGGTGGAATTATGTGTCAATCACTGTGATTGGATTCTCTTTCCTCCCCACCCTCCTTTATCCCCCCCCCCCCTCACCACTACTCCCATTTCTGTTCCTGAAGGACTTATCTGACCTGGATTCTAGGTATGGTGAGCTCTTATCTGTACCACTGTACATGTTCTTGTCTAGCCATAACTGAAAGTCAGGACTAGTGCCATGATAGGGAAGGTGAGGAAACCTCAAGGAACCAGAGGAATAGTGTATGTTTCATTGGTGCCATACTGCACCCTGGTTAACTTATCCCTTCTTTGTGACCCTTCTGTGAGGGGATGTCCTATGTCTACAGGTGGGTTTGGGGTCTCTACTCCAACCCCCCTCATGCTCAATGAAATGTCTTTATGTGAGTTCATTTGGGGTCTTTGATTCCTGTTACCTGATTTCATTGACACCTAACGATCACACAGGCTGGTGTGCTTTTTCAATGTGATATGTTGCTTCTCTGATAGTTGGTTCTTTCTTTAGCTTAAAGCCTTTAAGACTCTAGATGCTATATATGTTGATAGCTGAACACCATCCATTTTTTTTATCACATTTACTTATGCACCCATTTTGCCATGAGTGACCATATTGGGAAGGTATCACAAAATGCCAGGTTATTTAGAACAATGTGTTCTTACGTTGAGAAAGGTCTTGAGCAGAGGCCCAAATTCATCCATTTCCTCATTATATTATCATATAGATAAATGCACATAGATCAATACCTCTATTTTTATGAATAAACATATTTTACAAGTACACACTTATGTTTGTACCTCTAGCCAAAGCTTTTCTTCCTACATCCTTCCTGTTTCCTTTTACCTTCCTCTTGCCCCACCATCATGTTCATACTTCTGTCTCTTAGTAATTCCTTTTAGCTGTAATGCTGTTGCTCCAACAACCCAGGACCTCTGTGTCTTCCTCAGTGCTAATTTTAGTTCCTTAGTTGTTCCCCTGTTTATAGTATTTTTTGCTCATCCCTCTTTTCCCCTGCCTCCTCCTCCCCCAAATCCCTTTGGTCCAGTTGCTTTCTCTTCAGGCTTGCTTCCATTCCTATCTTATAAAGTAGGAAAAAAGCAATAACAGAAAAACAAAACAAAAATAAAACAAAGGATTCCATAACAAGAGAAAAGAAAGAAAATTAGTGTGTGGGGTGGGGTGGGAAGGAAAAGCATAGGTCATTCCAAGTCTGTGTGCTAACCTTTATGACTATCTCCTACAGAGATCTCGGAATTGTCTTTCCAGCCTGAAGTCTATTTTGAGGGCTCCTCAGGGTTTTTGTGGCTCATGCTGATCTCTAGTGTTCTCTTCTTAGATCACCCCACTGTTGGCATGGTCAGACCTGACTCACTCCCTGCCATGTCCCCAATAGATCCCTTTGTAGCAGGATGTTCTAACGAGGGACTTCGTGCCTCATGCTGTTTTCAGTCCAACAGTCCTCTCTGTGCCTGTGTAGCTCCAAGTCATTTTTATGGGAGTTGACAGTCTCATCTTTTTCCTGAGGAGTAGCTGGGGCCTTTGAACCATCAATCTTTCATTAGCAGCCCAATGCCTAAGCTACAGCATCATCTGCATTCTTTGTACTACAACTAAGAGTGGCAGAACATGTTTCCTGATGATCTTTTCTACAGTCAGAGGAGGCAAGGGAGAAGGAAGTGGGACATTGATTTGGGGTTGTCTCCCATCAGTGCTCCTCACTACCATCCCCTTCTTTAACAAATTTGATTCTTGATATGAATTAGCCACATTCCGGTTCAGCCGTAAGTTTATTTGGAGGAATCATTTGTGGCTATTGTTAAATATTCTCATGGAGTCATTTTACAATGATGGTACTTATATCAAACCTTTCAGGTCTCTCCTCCTAAAATTAACTTCCCCAGATATTTTTCTGTCTGCTTCTCAGCTCAAAGGTACAAGAATTTCTTTATTTTGCAAATTAAAAAATACCACACACACACCCATTCACCCATAGTACTTATTGATGACTAAAAATTATTTATGAATTTATTTTCCATTTTTCCAATAGGATACACTATTGATGAGCTAGCATCCTTTTCTGCTTGGACCTTAGAGCCTAAAATAGTATAGCCTTTGATGAAAATAAGCTTTGTCTAGTGCCCAAAAGTTAAATCTCCAAGACATGTTAGGAAATAATCCAATGAAAGAATTCTTTCATCTGAGTATTTTGACCTCTTTGTAAACAAATGACGGAGAATCATTAGTCTCAGGGTTTTTCTGACCTAAAATTTGATAGCAAGCATTTTCAGTCAGAGAACATTAAAACCTAACACTGTGAAAACTGCCCAAGGGAGTCTGAAAACTGAATTAACCATATATCACAACTTGATAACAACTTGATTCTCAGAGAAATGTATAAACCTCTAAATACAGATGTTCAGAAAATATGGAGTGACTCCAAGAACCATATTAGAGCTATGATAGAGATATATACCATTTTTTACATAGAAGACATCAGGGTTAGTTGGGTCATACTGTGAAGCATTGTAAATTGACAAAGTGTCTGGGTAGCTGGGACTGAAGTCATTGAGACACTATGACAATTTGACATTTTCCCTGAAGTTGACATCTTTTTTCCTCACTCTCCCTATGAAAACAGAAAGTATAGCTTAAAAATACGCATAAGTCCCTTTGTAACTGGAGGATGATAAGGTTTCCATGTGAGCATTAGGCTAAGAACTTAAAGACTGAGAGTACTAAACAACTTTAAGCGTCTGAAACCCTTTACTTCAGTTTATCAGGTTTTCATGAGAAATCATTTATGACCTTCATCAAGGGGAAAGCCAGAAGCTACACAGTCAAAATCTGACAACAGTAGATCCAAACTGAGAAACTGGCAAACCTTGGCTTTAGAGAACCACATTACTTTGAGTCTCCAGGGAAAGTGTCCTCATTCTGAATATGAGCAGACTTCTGTTGGGTCCTGGTGGTGCAGTGGTTAATCAGTGAGCTGCTGGTAAGCAAAAGGCTAGGGTGCACAACTGACCAGTATGATAAAGATATGGAAGTGTGCGCCTTAAGGATTCTAGCCCTGAAAGATGGGAAGTGTTCCTCTGTTCTATAGTGTCACGCTCAGTAGGGATTTGTTTAATAGCAACAGCTCTAGGTTTGCTTGCTTGTTTGGTAGATATATAAGTTGTTTTTCCTGTTATCCTATGTCAATGTAGCTGACATAGCAGAGGCAATTGACATCTCTGTGCCCAACTACCTTATTGCCATGATGATCAGCAAATTTGAGGGGATGTATACTCCTAAAACCCTGATTTCACCTATTGGGAAATACAGATCTCAGGGACAGACACTCTGTCACACTAACTCTATAATTCACGGTTTTCTCAAAATCAAAAGCCTTGACTTTCTACTGAAAATATCAGATAGTCATTGAATTTTATGAACTTCCATGGGGAGCTCCAAGCATTTCCTCAAATGCTGTATTGCCTAGAGGATCAAATCCAGTGGCACTCATATATGTATGAGAAAGACTTTCATTAAGAAATAATTATGGAACATTGTAAGAGCTATAAGTGCCTCAATAAAATGATTTTAAAGAGAATTAATTGTGCAGCAATAAACCATCCCTTCCCAGTCCAAATCAAATCTAAGTCCAATATTAGTCCATAAGTCCCTCTTCAGACTCATAAAGTCACATGCCATGATGCAGAATACAGCATCCAATCGTGGTGGATGCATCTCCAGGGCTCTGGCAGGTCCCAGTGTGGCTCACCAACAGGAATGTGAAGGCAGAGGCAGGTAGATGGTAGGAGGGGGTGAATGTTCTCAGGGTCCTCCTTAGAAGAGAGCCATATCTACAAGGAGTTACGATCAGGCCGTGATATAACTGGCAAGCTAAATCCCAACCCTACACTTTGATGTATCTCCAGATTGACATGAAACTATTTAACTACCACAGAGTTTAAGAGTAATCGTTCTTTTCTGAATAAAGGCAATAAAAAGGCGGAAGAACAGGAGATCTACTAAGATCTACTAAGGGCTACAGGACCGTCTTCTTTGCGCAGTTATCGCACTCATATGCCCTGTCATCTAAGATCAAGACCAACAGACTAATGGTATGTGTCTTATTTCAAGCATCTTTGCCTTCTTCCATACTCATTACTTGTGTGATTCATGATACCACTTGTTGTTACGGTTTTCTATTTTATCTCCTCAGCAGTGTATGACTGGTTGTGGAATCATAGAATGTTCTGTGAAATATTGTGCATCCAATGGCAGGTTAATCAATTGATTTTGTCATCTTCTTCCTGAGCCTCTTTAATAGATTGTGGAGTAGTTTTTGTTTCTTGGTGCTTCTTTGCTGTACCCCTTTATCCTGAAATCTCAGAAACTTCAATAGTTCCCACATCCAACTTTCAGGCATCTCAGCCCAGGGAAACCAAGATAAAAATATTAGTTTTTGCTATGTCTGTGTTTGGTTTTGATATATAGGAATGTGTTTCCCAAAGACCTCTACCAATGAATCAAAAGTTCTGAAATTCCCTAATCACGGTAATGCCTAGCCCCTTTCCATCACGTTGGCTTCAGTGCCAGAGCTGTAGGGAAGAATTAAATTATCCCCTCTCCACACACCTTTAATACTTTTGGGGGCATCTCAGTGTTCTGCAGAGATTCATTTTAGAAATACATCTATAGATAGGTAGATTGTTTTTTTCTGTTGTCGCCACCAGCAATAAAGAACCAAGTTCATTTTTCAACCAGATGTTCTGGTTGTGATTTTTGAGGCAAGAAAGGAAAAGGTAGATTGGAACAACAGGAACTCTTTAAAAAGGTAACATGTTTTTTTTGAAAGGATTAGACTTCATCCTTTCCATAGTAGTCTTTCTGTAAGCTATATTGATGTGAAAGGGATTTTACCATATTTATTTTTGGTGAAGCTGTTTTGGCACCCTTTGAGAACCAAGATCTATTATTGCCCATGAAGGAGCTGTTTTATTTGATCAATTCTTGCTCAACAATGTCACCTGTGGCATCCTCTCAATAGTGTGAAATTATTGACCTCTAGAATAATTTTATATGTATCAAAATTACCCGCATCCATATATAGTTCTTTATTATTTTACATCTTACAGAGTTTCCCACCACTGGTTTTTCATGGTCCTCACCAGTTCTTCTAGTCAAAGATCACATAGGCATTGGACTTCTATCCTATTGCAACCAATGGGATAAAGCTTAGGGGAAATGACTTCAGTGGCATGGTAGGGATTGCTCTCCTAGCAGAGGGAGAAGGACTTGCGTGTAGAATAGCATATCTTCTGCCCTGAGGAACTTTACTTTGGAATATTATACGATAGCACTCTTCTGACTTGGCTTCTTATAACTTCCAACTCTCATCAGAAGACTGACAGGTGAACGGTTTTCGTAGCATCTTTGGTTTATTAGTGTTTTTCAGTTCTTTATTTTCCTCTTTGTTTCTCCCCGATGGGCCAGATAGTTCTATCCAAAATTTGACAATCAACACACAAAATAATTTCAATTCTAACATTATGACCCACCACAATTATTTTCACTCTCCCCAGTTCTCAGCAGGAAGTCTGCCTTACTAATGTTTTCTCTGTCTCCCTTATACATGTATATATGTTTAACTCTAAGATGAGTCATTATCACAATCATGACTCTAATGACATGTCTTTGAAAGACTTTCACTATGACCACGATGTTCTTTCCATTCACCTTCTCCTAATTCAGAGGGATCCACTAAAATGAGGAAATCTCAACTCTTCCTGCCTTGACAGGAAGAGTCTAACCATAGGATGCATATTTTTAAGTTAGTTATTGTATTCTCTCTTTCTAAACTGCCATCTTTTAAAAGCAATCAGCATACATCTGATCTTTGAAAATTGTTTCTGAGTAGAATAGTTGAAAGGGAAAGAGAAATTTTCCTCTCTTGTGCTTTCCCTGACTTGTGATTTCCTCTTCAGGACTTTGTCGCCATGCCCACTTCTCCTCTTTTATTTCGGATCTTTTCTTGCTCCTTAATTCTGACCTAAACCTAGACAAAAATTACTGGGTCCACAGCACTGGACCCTTCAGGCTCTAAACTCTACCCTCTACAAAAGAAGACATAACGGAAAATGATGACCAGAACACTAGAGATAATTTAAGAACAGTGGCATTTCCAAGATTTTCATTTTCAGAGTTAGAATCATAGAAAGAGAACAGGGACTTACGTAGAAAGTGAGAAAAGGGGCCTGAGCCCCGGTGGTATAAGTGGTGCAGCCCGCAGGCTTGGCAATTCAAATCCAGCTGTGGTTCTTAGGAGCAGCACTGGGTAGTGCCTATGACCACCAGAGGCAGTGATGCCCCTCCCCCCCAAAAAAAAGAAAGTGCGAAAAGGGGTCCAGCTTGGATGACTGCACAGCAGAGTGGGAAATGTTTGTGTCAGTCTAGAGGTCAGGGGTTTTGGTTGTTGTTTTACCTTTTAACCTCCTGGTGCCTCTATGTTTGAACACCTTTTCTGATCTTTCCTGTTGACTTTATTTAAATCCTTCAAAGTGGCACACACTCCTAGCACAACACTCCCCACCAGAGAGCTACATATACCATTTCCAGTGTCAAGTTTGACGGAAAAAACCACCCTTGAAATGTGCGACAATGTAGGAATAAAAATAATTCAGTGACAAAAATCAGGGGCTCCAGAACTGGGCAGTATGGGTTCAATTTATGGCTATGTTATGTACTAGCTATGCGAGGCCTCTCATGATTCCACATTTCTGCCTGCCTCAGTATGCATATTTATATAATGGGAAAGCTAGGAGAGCCTGCCCACTTTGCAGTCATTTCTATGGAAACATTAGATTAATTAATTCAAGTTAAGTACTTAAGACGAGGACTGGCATAGTGTTATTGCTGTTGACAACTTGCACCAGAGAGAATTAGCTAACACTTCCTAAAGTCATAAGCCACCAGTGGAATAGTTTTTATTATTTTACCATATAACTTAAGTCTACCCAAACCAACTCTGAGGGAAATTGTCTTGTTATCACAAGCCTATTATAGTTTCACAGGACAAGGGCCTTCAAAAAGTTCATGGGGTGGTGGGTGGGGGGATCTGCTAGCCTTCAATTCCACTTTCCCACCAACTTTTGGAAACCCTCTTATATAATATTACAAATTGACTTTTTTAAGGACAATGCAATCTATAAAATGATTGATGACCTATTATGTTCTAAAACCTGTATTAGATGCTAGAGGCCTAAAGGTGAAAAAAATTACAAATGCAATCTCTTTTTTCATAAAGAAATACCTTCATGAAGAAATATTTTCCCATGCTTAAGACCCAAGTATGATTCCCAGCCCAATATACCTCTGTATAGCCACCACTTGCCTGTCATGGAGGGGTTCCTATTGCTAAAACAGTAGCAGGTTTTAAAGGTGCTCCTAGACTAAAATGGGGTAGGAAGAATGGCCTAGAGACCTGTTTTTAAGAAGCAGCCCATGAAAACTCCCTGGGTCACATGAGGTCAGTCCACCTGAGATCAAGGACCAGGCCACATCCCCTCCTATCATTGTACTCAGGGAGACTATGCGTCTCTTACCTTATCAAGGGTAATTAGTGACAACAAAAACAATCTTGGGGGCTGAGCCCCGGTGGTGTAGTGGTTGAGTGCAGGACTGCGGCCCATTCTCTTGGCAGTTCAATTCCAGCAGCAGCTCTCCGGGAGCAAGGCTGGGTAGCTCCCATGACCACCAGAGGGCAGTGATGCCCCCCCCCCAAAAAAAGAATAATCTTGGTTCAGGGTCCTGAACTCTAGAAGGGGAATAATAGGAACCCTTTGCAAATCTATTGTAACTACTAAGCTACATCTTTGTAATTGTTTTGCCAACAATTGGTAGCAGTTTTTGCTTTCTCTTGTAGGTACATAAAATCAATGTGGGGGATGAAAAACTTTGTCTCAAAAATTAAAACTCAGAAAACCCTATAGAAAAAAAAAACGATCAAACTCATCATCATTAAGTTGGATTTGACCCATAGCAATGATACAGGACTGAGCAGAACTGCCCCTGTGGATTACCCAGACGATGACACTTCAGCAGAGTAGAAAGGCCTGTCTTCATTCCTCAGAGCACTTGGTAGTTTAAACTGGTCACCTTGTAGTTAGCAATCCAATATGTTATCAGTTCACTACCAGGGCTTTTATGTTCTCTCTCTCTCTCCCCCCCCCCCCCCATTTCTCTCATTCTCTCTTTCAAGCAACCCTCTTGCTGAATTTTGAATAAACAAGAAATGCATTCAGTTGTTATATCAAATTTAAGTAATGAAAAATGCTACCAAACTTGATATGGCCACATTTCTTCTCACTTTGCCTTGGATCTATTGCTTCCTGAGCAACTATGGGAGATGGGTAACCCAGTTCATGTAAAACACGGGATATTTTGCATACAACCCATCTCCTTGACTTTTACTGTTCTTCCTGTCCCTGAGTTATAATAGCCTGCTCCATGAGGACTAAAACACTGCAGCCATTTTCAGAATAGCATTGTGCTTTAGAGAGAGCAGAGACTTCTTGAGTTTCTCCGATGGTTAGCTTCCGCTGAAATTCCATGCACAGTGTCTGTGTCCGTGTGTGTACATTAAAAGCTTGAGATTCATGCCATGTGCTTCTGGCAGCAGTTGGCCACCCAGCCTCCAGCCTAAAGAAGCTGCAAGAAGAATGTGGCATTCTGTGGGGCACGTAGGGCTGAAGAACAAGGAGGCACAAGATAAAACTAGTTATAACTATTCATTAGTTTTTGGTCCATCAGATAATTTGTGCAATGGCTTCAGGGCTTTAATTGAATCACTTTTCCACCTTGTCTTAATTTTAATTATGCGGCAATCATTTCTACCAACCTGTGCAAAGGAACCATATGAAAATGTGACATATGACAATATACATTTACCTAAGCTCTAGGACTACAGTGACCTACAGGCAATTAGCTACTGCCTGTAGCACTGAAACGACCAATTAAAGAGTTAACGAAATGCCCTCCAAATCACCTACATGTTCAGGTTTTTTGGACTGCCAGGAACGTTGCACTTCAACTGATATAATTTTTGACTGACTGATTTAGTAAGTCTACATCTGCTAAAATTCCAAACTCATGCCTGTAAAACTGAGGAGTCAGGTTTTATGAGGCGCTTTCACTGTCATTAAAGACGATCCCACCTTAGCCCTTCTGCTAACAAGACAATCTTGCAGCCGTCATTATGAGGCGTGATCCTACCTTGTCATCTCAGGAAAAAAAATGGCTTGCTAGGTCAATGAGGATGGCATGAGTTCAGTTCATCTCAAGGATGTTAGACATTCATTCTAGTGGCCTTAAGCCAGGAACTAAATATAAAGGAGAGAAAGTAAGAAGGAGAGACAGAGAGGGAACAGGAAGGAAGGAAGGGAGGAAGGAAGGAAGGAAGGAAGGAAGGAAGGAAGGAAAACCTGATATTTTAATACGTAGGTACATGTTATATATAAAAGTAGACCTTGAGGTCAATGTAGAAAGACATACAGACAGATGATGGTTATGCATTGGTATGCGTGCAACGTGTGTGCTTCATTCTAGTCTTTCTTGATTCCAGATTTGAAATAGACACATAAGCAAGGGAAAGCACCAGGCATCCTTAGGACCAGTTTTGAAACATGTCACCCTTTCCTCTGAAATCATAACCCCTTGGCTGCAGCATGCATGTTAACAATTGTGTCAGGAAGGGTTCTTTCTGACTCATGGGACCGCCATGTTTGTCATAGCTCATGCATCACGGAGTTTTCAGTGACTTTTATTTCAGGGGTCCTTTCTCCTGGAGCACCTCTGAGTGGACTGAACCACTGTATTGGTGTTGAGCACATTAACCCTTTGCTTCACCCTGGTACTCTTCCCTGAGCAGCAGATCCTGAGAAAAGCATTCTCTCCAAACTGAATTCAGGGAAACACGCACAAGGCACCACCAGAAGACAGAGGCAGAAAGTTAGCAGCACACAGACACTCAGTTGGCTCTTGAATCTCTGGAAAAGCCCAAGCTGCACAACCAGAACGGAAGGCTCAAATCCTATTCTTACACTTAGATTTATAGTCTTTCCTAAAGTGAGATCAAAGAGAATGTCCTCTCTCTCCAGATTTCCTCTCTCTGATTTCTGAGGAGAACACTCAGGAAGGGGTTGGTCAGTCAACAAGCAGACATAGAGCACTTGTGTGTGTCGATTAATTCAATGAATTGCCTAGTGCCAAGCCCCTTCAACCAGGAGGTTATGTGTGAGAAGTAGAGGCTAAAACTGCACCGCTCGCTTGTTTCACACCTGCTGGAGATTGAGTGATGGATCGACTGACTGATTCATTAGGTGTTTGCACAAAAGGAATCAACAACCTCTGGGAAGAAGGAGAGTCTTCTCTGTTCTGCAAAGCCCCAGACGTCTTCTGACATTTCATGTATGTTGTCAACACTCCATACGCGGTCACTGAAGGTTGATGATGAAAGAGGGAACTCAGGGGGAATTGCCATGGTAAACCTAGGAATGCTTGGCATGTGGCCATGGCTCTTCAGGTTGGGGCTAAACATAGCACACAGAAGAGCTACGTGCTGCCACTCTCCTGCCGGGAGCACACTGCACTTGGCACGCCTGGCTCCAAAAGGGCTTCCACCTCCTGCGGGAGGTCACGGCAGATGACGGAGCCTGTGGGTTTCTTCATTTTCTTCTTTTTATACTTGTAATTTTTTTTTTTTAGAAATGTTACTTTCCTGTTGTGCCAGACACTCTTCCACCCACAAGCTGAAGTTTCATCTTTTTTTTTTTTTTTTGCAATTTGTGCTCATTTTTATCTTCACATTCCATCATTGCTGATGTTTTTACTAATGAAGTCTTCCCACTGCACTTCTGCCACTTTGGCACTTTCCCATGAGACTGCTCCCATTCCTGTCCAAACAGTTGTACTTAGTGGGACGTGCACTCTGGGCATTTCATGGGTCATTTGTTTTCATTCTGGAAGCTTGAAACAACTTCATAGTGTTTTAATACATTCTTTGGGTTTGTACAAGTGTCAAGAATTTTGTAAACATGTCAATTGATATACAGTGGCCTTTATTATCCCTTCTGTTTCATGGTTAAATGAGGACTTACAGAAGGCAACGGTTGTGAGCACAATTCTGTCTAATGCTAGGCAGAGTGAATATGTGCTCCTCTGTCTCCAGGTAAGAAAGGGTTGGGGTCTTCTTGTGCAGGGTGCTCACCTGCTCCTTTATCTCTTTGATAGCATTGTCATTCCTCCCTCTTTTATCACCAATGAAAGTCTGAATTAAACATAATGCAATATCTTAGGTTGCACAATCAGAAAATACATTTAAAATATTAATACCTTGCCAGAAATTAATTTCAGTCAGAACATAACTGACTAAAATCAGAAATGTTCTTGAAAGCAGATTTTGGGACACATGACTGATAAGAAGTAAAGAAAAGGGTTGGAGGAAAGCAGACTTAAAGATATCTACTGTCATTTTCTATTCTCATATTTATGCATGATAAAGAATAACCATACCCTTTCAGGGGACCATAACCATAGACATGTATTTCAGCTACACGTCTAAGTGGTGATAGTTCTGCTGAAAGGATCTGGGTTTACTTGTGTGCCTGCCTTCTTCTAGCAGATCAGCTGGGCATGGCTGGTTTGGAGGGACTTGGCTGGGACAATGTGGCATAGTCCATGTGGTCTCCAGCAGATGGGGAACATTTTCCCAGTGGACTCAGGAGTCTGAAAGAGAAACTGAAAGAACCCAGTCATTTGAAAAGCCTGGGTACAGACTAGCACACTACCATCAACACTGCTGTCCATTCGCCAAAGGCGAGCACACGGTCAGCCTTGATTGGGGATAGAATAATAAATGGTCATAGTGTCACTGTGAATTAAGCATTGAACTGTTCACCTCAAGTTTGGTGTTTTAGACCCACCAGCGACTGCAAGAAAGAACAATGAAGCTACATGTCCCATAAATATATAAAGTCGCAATATCCTTTTTAGGAATGCTATAAGTCAGAATCAGCTCCATGGCAGGGTTAAGGTTAGGGCTAGGGCTAGGATTAGGGTTAGGGTTAGGACTAGGGCTAGAGTTAGGGTTAGGGTTAGGGTTAGTGATAGGGTTAGGGTAAGGGTTAGGGCTAAGGTTAGGGTTAGGGCTAGGATTAGGGTTAGGGTTAGGACTAGGGCTAGAGTTAGGGTTAGGGTTAGGGTTAGTGATAGGGTTAGGGTAAGGGTTAGGGCTAAGGTTAGGGTTAGGGTTAGTGATAGGGTTAGGGTAAGGGTTAGGGCTAAGGTTAGGGTTAGGGTTAGTGATAGGGTTAGGGTAAGGGTTAGGGCTAAGGTTAGGGTTAGGGCTAGGATTAGGGTTAGGGCTAGAGCTAGAGCTAGGGTCAGGGTCAGATTTAGGAATCAAGTGCCTGGAGTCATATGGAAGAGAGAATACATGAAGGTTGGAAGTTTGAGAAAGGGTCCCATGACTTTAAAATTGAGTTTCAAGATGAAAATACCATAACCCTGGAGAACCAGCCATGCAGAGGTCTATAAGTGTGCCTCAACTGTGTGCCTGCAAATGCACAGTGTGGCCGCGTATAAGGGGGCATTCACACCAACTCACATAACCCTCACTGCTTTGCGGGTGGAGTTTTTATGTAGTTGTCTTTTGAATCATGCCATCTTCCTTCCCCATCCTCCTCCCATTTCTCAAAGATGAAGCCATTTACAGATGCTGAATCCTTTTTTTAGGAATATTTCTCAGTGCTCCATTCAAATATCCTTTGAGCTGAGCACACGAAATGCATATCATGAATGCATGCAATCACCAGGCGGGCCTTTGTGGAGACTTGAAAATAGCATCCGAGAGAACCAGCCCTGAGCAGTCTCCATCTGAGGACCTGCGTCTGCTGAGGGTGGCTGAGCTCATTCAGCCCGTGCATGTTTTCTTAAGGTTCGTGCCATATCTTCCGTGGTTTGCAAGGCTGACCACGTCAATGACTCAGTGACATCAAAGTAAATCATGAACTACAGACTCCTATGAGAATTCTTGGGTTCCATCTGACCAGCACAGGAGGCACTTCAGGATTTTCCACAGACGGCATACAGAGAGAGTGTGTTCGGAATTGTTACTCTTCAATGAGCTAATTCCACACTCTTTTTGGCTTCCTGGGGACTGATGTGACCAAAATTCGAAAGTCTGGTGTTGTAAGTTGTATTCCTAGTATTTATCTACTGGAAAACACTTGCAGCTTCTCTAAACAAGTGTAATGCAATAGTCACAAGCATCCCATTAGAAAACACCTTTCTTGCTATCTCTGTTACTCATGGTTAGCAGTGTCAGATGGTATTGTATTCACCTTCTTCAGAAATATGAAACAAAGATTAAAAAAGAAAAAAAAATTGTTCTCTAGAATTAGAAAAGCATAGCCCAGAGGATTGTCCACCCCTCTCTCATCTCTTTCCAACTGAGATACAGGAACATTCAAGCCAATTGCTTTTTCCCCTCTTATAACATCCCCTTGCCCTAGGAAGCTCAGATTAGAAACAGGAGAGCAGTAAGACTCTCTACCCATTCTCTACTTAGGGCATGCGATGTCTTCTGATAGCTCTTTAATGTAAATCTGGAGCTCATTTACCAAACAACTTCAACTGCTCTGTCCTCTTTCCAGATCTGATGGTCTTCTGACATTTCTGATCTGTGAAGAAACAAATATTTAAAATCACGTGCTATTGGAAATATAAAACAGAACATAGGACATTCATATTGTATTATCATTGTGCTAAGATTGTCTCTGAAGTTGAAAAGGTAGAAGAACTGCTAACAGGGATGTGGTACCGGCTAAATTCTTTATCCATAGACTTATAAAAATGAGTACCTAAAATATCACATTATATACATATACACATATCCATTTGTATATATATATTTTTTTCTGTTTACTCAATGAGCTTTCATATATATTTATGGTGATAGAGTAAACAAACAAATAAATAAACCTGATTTATTACCTTATGCCCTTAAGTCCAAAATGTATTTCCCAACTTAGTTTGCAATTAAGCTGCCCCTCCGATATGTTCAGAATGCGTCTTATATTTTAGAGCAAGGCAATCACTTTATTAGAGAAAATTCTAGAATAATTAAATATCATGTAAAAATGAAGTTCATAATCATCTTTGACTAAGGCATAATAATCAGCAGATTGTCTTTTCTTTTTGTTTTGCTTACAAGACATTGAAGTCCATGACTTTTTATCTGGTCCTCACTTTGTGCCTCTTGTAAAGGGGTTGGTGGAAGAAGAAGATTTAAAACTCCAGTTGTCATCAAATCAATTCCAACTCATAGTCATCCCCTCTGTGTCAAAGCAGAATGGTGCTCATCCTCTATGCTCCACAGGATTCTCAGTGACTGGCTTGACAGAAGTAGATCACTGGCCTTGTCTTTATGATGCATTTCAGGAGACTCAACGCTTTGATCTTTCAGTTAGCAGCCACGTGTGTTACCCGTTTGCAACACTCAGGAACTCCAGTAGGGGATTCAGGACTCATCAGACCACCACTGACACTCTTGAAAGGGAATTTGGTATTTATGTATTTAATTTTTTTTAGACACAGTAAGATCAATAATGCCTAGAACAGGGGAAGAGTGTTGATTTCCTAAGTCCCTGCATGCCATGCACCTGATTGGACCTGCAGAGGTACATAGATAACCTGAGCTCTTGTGAAGAGAAAAGAGAAATACCAGAAGTGTATGTTTCCATGATCCCAGCCTACCCCATAGGATACATGTGCTTTCAAAACCCATATAACTAAACACTACTAATATGTCTACATTTGTGAAGCTTTCTAATATTAACTTTAAATTATTAGAAATCTGCTGGTCATTAAAAAGTCATTTTTAAATTTTAAGAAGTATAAGCCAATTAAAAACATGGAAAACAAATTTTAGTTAAATTGATGTTGATGCTGGATACTATGATAAAAGAAGATAAGACTAAATTATTGCAAACAACTCTGAAGATATAAATCTAGACAACCTCCATGCTCACTAACATTTGAAGAAAAATAAGTGCTAAGTTTGGCTAATCTCTAACCCTGAAGAAGTGACATAACACACTAGCCTTTAGTATGACACCATTCTTTATCCTGTGAGGCCCAGGTGAAATTTTCACAAACAAACCCTGAACTCTGCTCACTCCACAGGAGAAGGCAGAGGCTGAGGAATATTTCTTTAGTCATTTGTCCTCAATGAACACTAGAGAACCTACAGAGATTCTGTCCGTTTACAACTGACTTCAAACTATATCTGTGAGATACTCCTTTGAGTTCCAGCATAGTTAAGCCTTCCTCTCCAGACTTCTTGTAAAAGTTTGAGTCTAAAGATTTGGAATCTGACCATTGAACAAACTGATGCTATAATCATTCATTCTGATTCTTCAATTTTAAATGAATCTTGTGAGCCCTTCCCTGAGTCTTAATGAATCTTGTGAGCCCTTCCCTGAGTCTTGCCAAGAGTGCACTACAACTCATTGAGTTTATGTGTCACAAAGCTGAATAGCCCTCTTTTAATTCTCTAAGATAAAATGCTACCCACCTGATAACATAAACCTCTTTAAAATGTGCCCTTTAATCAAAAGATGCAAATGCCATTTGAAAACTATACACAACTCCCATTTCCCTCTCTGACTTCATCTCTGGTCCTTAGTCATCATCCATCCTTCAACCATATGGATGTTAATTTCAGTTCCCACTCTGTATCATGTACTTTATTGCTGCAATGGAGTACTTTGTCTGCATTTGCTTCTCCTTCCTAGAATCCACCCTGCACACACATACACATACACACACACACACACACACACCACTTGTTTAAACTTGTTAATACCCACTTTAAACTTTATTTTTAATATGACATCTTCAGCATCCTCAAGCACGAGTTACATGTGCAACCATTTAATCCTATCTTGAACATTCAAACCACTTATTATGTTTCTTTATAAGGATCTGAGAGAATGGCACACCTTAAACACTAAAGGAGAGCCTTGGGGCAAAGTGTGTTAGGCTTTGAGTTGCTAATCTTAGGCTACCCACACCGCCAGTCTTTCCAAGGCAGAAAGAGGAAGCTGCAGTCCCTTACAGAGGCTGACAGATGTGAACATGCCATACAGAACCAGTAGGAGTTGGAATTGATTTGATGGCTCTTGGTTTGTGCTAAACTCTAAAACTAGGACATAGAACATACTGAGCACTGAAAAATTCTCATTCTTTTAAAAATTCTTTGATACTGTATTGTTCTTCTCGATAAAAATCTGAACCCATAAAATTTTGGGAGTTAAAAAAAGTATTTTCAGAAACTCAGGTAATTCTTTCTTGTTTCTCCAAGCCAATCCATATCCTCATCTTGACAATCTCCCTATTTCTCAAAACACAAGTTCCACATCAATGAAATCTTGCATCTTGTTCAACATCATTCTCATTCATTGTAGTATTTTTGTAGTTGATTAAAGTTATGAATGATCTATTGTTTTATTATTGGAGTAAATTCTGAAATCATTTGCTTAAAAAAATTCAAAACCACATAGGGCAAATTAACACCAAACACAGTGTTAGTATCTAATAAGTGCTTTTGGCTATTGAGTGAAAAGTTAAGTGTTTTGATTATTGTACTTATAGTCATGTTTATATTTAATCTGTCTCCTCTGTCCAGTGGACTTCTATCAATTCCCCTTCTAAAATTTTGTTTCTCAAAAATAAAGAAAAAGAAGGAAGTGAAAAAGGAGGAAGATAATGGGGGTAGCCCTAGTATAAATAGACAATTATCAGTTTTCCCAGTCCCATAAAGGAAGAGAAGATCAATAATATGGGTTCTGTGGCGTTGAGGTGGTTGGTAAGGCTCTCTGGTATAGCACCATAAAATAAGCACAGTTACCGCTAATTGTAGGGTCTGCAAATCAAAAAACCCAAGAGCTGCTCCATGGAGAGAGAGAAGCCTGTCTAACCACATAAAGATTTACAGCCTGGGATACCTGATACCGGAGGCTACCAGTCATAGCCAACTCAAAGGCTGTGAGAGGGTAACATGTGTGTGTATGATTTTTATTTTTTAATACTGCAGTTTTGAATGCATTGCTCAGATATGAATTTCCATTTGTTTTTCACACAGTGGAATATCAATGTCTTATTCTAAGAACATATTTGAGCCTGTAATTAAAAAAAAAAAAACACCTCTTGGGGATTTGTGCTTAAGAGTTTTCTTTTCAAGACTTTATGCTAATCTTCCTGGCAGTTCATAAATTCAGATCCTCCCTCAGTTCCTCACATGGAAAAGGAACAACTCACAAAACCTTTGTTTGACAGAGCCATTTTTAGAGTGTGGTTGACTGAAAGGCGCTCTGCTGTTACAATGGTTCGGTGCTCAGCTACTAGTCAAATGGTCAATAGTTTGAACTCACCAGTTTCTTCTAAGGGGAGAGATGTGGGAGTTGGCTTCAGTAAGGATGACAACTTTGGAATCCCTGAGGGCAACACTACTCTAATGGGATTACTATGAATTAGAATCAACTGAATGG
This sequence comes from Nesogale talazaci, assembly GCA_004026705.1. Lineage (NCBI taxonomy): Eukaryota > Metazoa > Chordata > Mammalia > Afrosoricida > Tenrecidae > Nesogale > Nesogale talazaci. The sequence goes on from PVJH01000192.1 coordinate 327,303, forward strand.
AAATGGATCTAATGTGGCTTGGAGTTGGCTGAAATAAAAGACCCTGAAAGCTATCCATATAGTGCCTGGTATCCAGTGAAAAGGCATTAATTAGACAAGAGGATCTTTTGCAAATGTGATTAAGTTAAAGAAAATTGTAGATGAGAGGATGTTGTTATTGCTATTCTTAGGTTGCTACCAAGTGTGGCCCAAGCTATATGCACAGCAGAACAAAATAGGGATTGATCCTGTGCCAATTGTTCCTATAACTGAGATGATCATTGCAGCCACTATGTCACTCCATCTCTTTCAAGGTCTTCCTCTTTTTGTGTTGCTCCTTCTTTTATCAACATGATATTCTTTCTTCCCCAGGGGCTTGTCTCCTGTCTTAAAATATGTAAGAGGTCGTCCTTGCCAACCTGGTCTCTAAAGAGCACCCTAGCCATACTTCTTCCAAGTCAGATTTGTTTGTCCTCTTCGCAATCCAGGAAGCTTTCAATATTCTTCACCAGCACCACAATTCACATGAATGAATTCTTCTTTGTCATTCAATGTGCAACTTTCAAGTGCAAGTAAAACAATGGAAGATACCATGATTTGGGTCAGGCACACGATAGCATTCAAGATAACATTCTTGTTTTTCAAAAGTCTAACAAGTTTTGTGTAGGAGATTTACCTAGTGCAACTTGTCTTTTAATCTCTTGGTGACTGCTTGCATAAACATTGATTATGGATCCAAGCAAGGCTATAATCTTTGGTCATCAACAGCAAGGGTTTTAAGTCCTCCTCACTTTCCGTATACGAGATTGTGTTGTCTGCATATCTCAGGCTACTAATAAACCTTCCTGCAATTCTGATGTCAAATTCTTCTTCATGTAAACCAGTTTCATGTCATTTAGTCATACAGACTGAATTATTATGTTTAGAGGATACAGCCTTGATACAAAACCCTCCTGATTGTAGACCATGTAGTATTCCCTAGTTCTGTCCCCACCATTGTCTTCTAGTCCATGTTGAAGTTCCTCAGGAGGACAACAAAATATTCCAGAATTCCTGTTCTTTTCAAGGTTACTACAACACAGAGTGGAAAACAGATGTTTTCACACTTATGACACCTGATACTTGAACCAGTTTTCCTCAAAATAATATTGAAATTACAGCATCCACAAAATCTATCCTTATTTAATTGTGGAAACTGTGATAAGTATGTTCATCTTTTTTTTGGGGGGGGGACTCTTATTTTGATTTATTTTTACAAATTCTTTACCTGCATAAAACAAATTTTTCACCAACCATTTCTTTTGCTGTGATATTTCACGAAAGTGCCTAGAAGAGAGATACTCTCACCCTGTGTCCAAGAAATGATTTTTACAACATAATTAGAAGCATCAACATGTATTTAGGTCAATACAAATGTGACAATCTGACCCTTCCAAAATTATTGATTCTATAAGATTGAAAAATTTTATCAAGGGAAACCCAATGATACAAATAGAAACTGTTTTACTTTTCCAGAGGGAGGAAACAGATAAATATTTTCATCTAGCTGGTGCTCCTTGTCTGAGGATAAGCTGTACCTAAGGTGGGCTTTTATCCACCCCACTCTGAAGCATGCTCCTTTCGGTCAATATAAGCAAACTCTGCAAAGCTTAAGAGTGTGCACTCTTGCCTACCACATAGACAATTGGCCAGATGAAGAGCTTAAATAAATAAAGTCCTAACATTCAAGAGAAGAACCCCCCTGCTGGGATGGTTACATGTTGGGCTGCTAGTGACAAGGTCAGCAGTTCGAAATCACCAGCTGCTCCAAGAAAGAAGGAAGGGACCTTCTACTCCTGTGAAGAGTTATCAGCTCAGAAGCTCATGGGGCATTTTCCCTTTGTCCACCGGACCTCTGGGAGTCAGCATCAGCTCAACAGTGGTGCATGAGTTAGGTTCGAGAAGACAACGGACGCTATCCCCTGTCAGGCAATGCTAGTATCTCTGCATTTTTTCCCATCTTTGCACACAGGCTGGGGCCAATGATTCTAATTAGCAACAAAACCGCTTCTTAGCCCACCACAGTTCCTGTGATGCTGAAGGAAAGCGAAGCTGGTCTGCCAAATCAGTACTTGTGTTTAATTTGGGAAGGGGAATGGGGAGATGACACTTGGCCAACTCCCCCCGCCCCCTCCCTGTTGGGCTCCAGTCAGAGCTGGGTAAAGCTGAGAAGGGTGAAAAAGAAAATACAACAGGAAGGGGGGATAAATTAAGAAGAAATGCTGTAGATCTATATAGTAAAACAGATGGGAGAAAAGGAAGTAGAGGAAGGACAGAAAACTCAAGATGGTAAAATCAGGGACGACTCCTCAAGGCATGCCAATTCCCCTTCCCTTTGAAGATGTTGGCTTACCTCCTTCCACAGCACCGGGCAAATCATTTAACCCCTAAATAATTACCCATCACTTACAACACACCAGCACTGTCTGAGCCACTTATGTACCTGACCTCATGGAAACCTTGCTGCAAGACTGGGCAATTGTCTGTTTTATCAGAGAGGAGTCTAGCAGTGGTGTAGGAAGTTCCACCTCTAGTTAGGGACAAAAATCCTAATTAAGTTCCAAGTATGTCTGGCCCCCAAACTTGTGCACTTTCCACTGTATTAGAGTAAACATAGGTGACACTGGGAGGGTGGAGGGATGGTGGAGTAGAAAGGAGAAACTAATTTCAGGGATCTACATGTGACCTCCTCTCTGGGGTGCGGACAGCGGGGGTGGGGTGGGTGAGGTGACACATTGTACAATGTACGATATGAAGAGGTAATAACAATTTGTAAAATATTAGGGGTTCATGGGGGAGGAAAAGGAGGGAGGGGAACTGGAATTTAAAAAGAAAAGAACTAGAGGAAAAGGGGAAAGAAGAGCTTATGCTGGGGACTCAAGTAGAAAATGTTTGTAAGTGGATATGGAAACGTGTACAAGTATGCTTAATATGAATGATGTACTGAATATTATAAGAGTTGTAAGAGCCCCCAATAAAATCTATATTTAAAAATACAAAAACAAAAACAAAAAAGGAGTAGCTCATTAATATATCCAGAGGAACTATTTTAAATCAATACTTTAATTTTAATACCAAGGTCAGTGATGGCCAATGCATGGCTATAAGTAAAATCTTGCCGGGATGAGACTCAGGGAATGAGCCTTTTAATATGTTAGTATTTCTTGTGAAATTTCCCATACAAGAAGCTTTGGCATAGAAAATGTCCTAAAATGTCCTTAGATGATACCTCAATCCAGCAACTAACTGGCATCTAGTCCATTCCCACTCAAAGCAATCCTACAGGAAGGAACCCAGCAGCCCAGCATGCTGTCCACAGGTGTTTTTTTAAATGGGTGCAGACACTCGTGTCTTTCTCCAGTGAAGCAGCTGAAGGTTTGTACCACTGACCTTTTGATTAGCAGCTGGACTCTTAAACCAATCTTTACTATCAGGATTCCTTTCCTATTTTCATCTAATATGCTGCTGCTATGGTCAATAAAATCAGGAAAATAGCTTTACTTTCAGTCAAGATCCATTTGATATCAGTAATGCTATTTCTAATTCTACATCCCCTTCTGAATCCAGTTAAAAGTTTGGGAAGTTCCCTGTGGATGTACTGCTAGGACTGTTTTGAATGATCTCCAGCAACACTTCAGTGGAGTGTGAGCTTGACAATATTGTTGACTGATGTCCACCTTCTGTCAGATTGCTTTTCTTTGGGATGGGCAACATGGTTCTCTTCTAGTCGGTTGGCCAGGTTGTTCCCTATTAAATTTCTCTGCATAGCAGAGTCAACAATCCCAGTGAATTGGCATCGGAATGAATATCTGATAGTTCTTCAGCCAGCACTGACTGGCCTTCTGAATTGAAGTTCTGATGGAAGATGTTGAATGTCTCCATCCTCTTCTTCCAGTTCTTCAAAGGGTCATCTGTTTGATTCTGGTGTGTTCTTTTTAAAAGTTTTACTTAGAACAAACAAATGGATGGTCGTTCCATATTCCATCACATGATCACTGGGATATTTCTGTTACAAAGGTATTTGTTCTACTAATGATGCTTTGCTATTATTTACAATTTCTGCATTCCAATCACCAGTAATTATAAATTCATTTTATTTTTTTATTACACATTTGATCAATTTTAGACAGCTAAGCTTGGTAAAAATCTTTAATTTCTTCATCTTTGGCATCAGGGGGTTGGTGTGTAAATTTCATTAAGAGTTGTATTAACTGATTTCTCTTTAGCCATATGGATAGTACCTATCACTGACAGCATTCTACTTAAGTATAGATCTTAAAACCTCCTATTTGAGAATGAATGTGATGCCAGTCTTCTTCAATGTGTCATTTTTGGAAAGGTTGACAATATGTCACCCATTAAAATGGCCAATTGAGTCCAACTCATTTCACTGGTGTCTAGAATATCATTCTTTGTGTGTTCTATTTCATTTTTCACAGCTTCCAGTTTTCCTAGATTCATACTTTGTGTATTCCACATTCTGATTATTAATTAATGCTTGCTGCATTTTCTTTGATTTTTAAGTTGTACCTCTCTAGGGAAGCACTGATACCTGGGACCCCAAGTTGGCTTTTTTATCCCTATCAGTAATAAAATATTGCATATATTTGATTTTTAGAAATCAAACTATGAGATAACCCATACTGTATGACTGTGGTGCCCAATATTCTGTTTATCCTTTGCATTGGGTAGAGTTGTCTACAGAAGTAAGTAGTTGCACTCATCTATGTATATGACAGAATTTTATATCGACAAATAATCTTATAGGAAGAAAACATCCCTGCCTAGTTCATAAGTTAAATACTACATGGGGGTCTCTTCAGACTTGCTTAGCTGCAAACCAATGACACGGAAAGATGAAGTGAGATTCGGGAAAGTCACAGACCAGTAGGGGCTTCATTGTGTATATCCAGGCTAGGGAAGCATGGCAGACCTCAGGGCTGGTGAAGAAGGCTGACTGAATTCCAGCAGACAGAAAAGTGAAGCAGCAGAGAAAGAGAGAGAAAGGTTCCTGCTCTCTCCCTTATAGAATGGCCACACTCACAGAGAGGCGGCCTCATCAGGCTGTGACCTAACTGACAGACTGGACCCCCTTCCTCCACTTTCATCCTAAGTCAACTTGACAAAGAGCAATCCAACAGTAGCATCCACCAGGTCCTTTTTTTACCCCTTCCACATCCCATGTCCTCAGGGCTGACCTTCTCATATCAGGAACTCTCTTGTTCTTCCAACTCCTGCTGTGATTCAGCTAAGGGAGCCCGCGGTGGAAGATCAAAGTGGAGTGGACGGAAAGGAGTCCTGTGATATGTTGCTTCTACTTCCTTCCCATCCATCGCAATGCTAAGAGGGCCATGTAGGATGCTCCTGCCCCGTGAGGGCTGCACTGAAGGTCAGTGGCCTGACTCTTTACTCCTTCAGGCTTCCCACTCTTGCTATGGCTTACTACTTCATCATCACTCAGCTAGGAGAAATATCCTGGTTCTTCATCATAAACATCAGCAGTTGGTGTGAAAAGTTGAATAAGATCTGTTCCCTTAAAATATGACCACATCCATGGTAGGAATCTCTCCATTAGACTTTCCCCTTGTAAGTGTACATGTTGTTGTTGTGTGATGTTGAGTCTATTTCAACTCAGAGGTAGCCTCTAGATCAGCGTGGAACTGCTTATCATATTTCCTTGGGCAGATTGAGTCATCTTTATGAGCAGATTGCCACTGAGTAAACTTTTAACTCCATAGTTATGATATATAATATAAACAAAGCATGATATAGAGAGAGTGTAGTCTGAAATATATAAATACATCTATACATTTATAAAATATGTATAACATAATATGTGATGTAATGCATGATATATTCTATTACATATTTAACATTATATATGATATTACACATACACATGCAGAGAGAAAGAGACTGCACTTAAAGGAGAAGGGGGGGGAATAAAACAAACCCTGAAGGTAACTTTATTCCCCGAGAGATCCTGACATGAATTCCCAGAAATCTCAGCTAGAAATACCAGCCTTCTCGGTGGGCCTCCACCTCCGTTGACTCATCCAGCCAGATGTGCCCTTTAAAACAGATGCAAGTACTTACTGTGCATCCAAAGGGGCTAAGAAGCCAAATCAATCTGTGTGTTTTGGCAATGTTATGTAGACATTTTCCCATTTTATATTTTACCTTTATACAAGTGGTAGTCTTTATAATAATAAAGATATTCCCACCCAGCACTAAAACAGAATGAATTCTCACACACATATTTAAATAGATTTTAGAATCTTCAAAGAACATGGCAGTTCACTCAGCAAAAGTGTACCTTTGACTTCTGGTAGATCAATCCCACAGTTGACCAGTCTTAACCATTTTAAAACCATTTTTCTGTTGAGCAAACAGCACTCGACTTACCCTTAAATGTGTTCGTTCCTTTCTAGTTTGTTCAACATCGATCCCTTCATCTAGGTGAGTCCATTTGAAGTTCTATGTGAATGCACTTTAAGTACAACTTTATTTGGCAAGTTTTTTGAAAAAATTCTGGCATGGTATTTTATTTGGAGATTGACTTTAACAAACACCAACAAGCCCTTTTGTGGAATAATTACTTTGAACGAGATAATTTGGTGTTCAGCACTGCTTTATGGAGTGCCATGGAATTTACAAGCATCAGCCCAGGGAACTCAGCCGCTCTCTCATGTCATCACCATGATGTCACAGTAACACAAAGGCCCTGAGGGCTCCCATTGAACAGAGCAAAGTTGTTTGGCTTTCCACTGAAATTTGGAAAGTGTCCTATGATTCCGGCTTAAATTCTATTCATGGAATCTGTCTCCTGCTGATAAAGACTCAAACTAAGCCAAAACTCCCAGCCTTAATGCTATAAGTTCAAGTCAAATATCAGACCACCCCAGTAGACAAGCAAGGAAATGCATGGAAAGGAGTCCCAGTGCATCCCTCAGACTTCCAAGGTCTTGTGGGGGATTCTGTCCCATCAAATCTAATTTGCTCTACAGGTCAACGCATGCTTCTTCTGGACAGGCGTGTGAAAGTGGAGGCTAGTGATTCGTTCAACTGTGTTGGTAATGGAGAGTCTATGTTATATAATGGATTCATGTACTCATTCATGTGCTCATTCACTCATTCATCCCAGATCTTTCCAGGAGGCCCTTTGAAACATCAGATACAGTGTTGAATATTTCCTAGACAAATTTCCCATGTGAAATTGTCTCTTAAAAGCATCTATGGGGACCCATCCTTTCCTGGCATTCCCATAACAATTTGAGGGAAAAGATGAAAAGAAAATATGATATTTAGCAAATGGGGGGAACCCGTACACAAATGTGCATATCCATACGTATACATAAGCATATGCAAATATGTGTGTGTATTTAAGACAGGGGCTGGAAAGACGTTTGCCAAAATTCAGGGCTCCATGTAAAAATAGCTCCATGTCTGCATCAGTTAGTTTCTCTTGGAAACTTTGAAAAAATGTAACATTTCTTGATGGCTTTACCCTGCACTGCCCAGCTACATTAAGATAACAGTAAACTACATTCTTATGGCTGTCATAACATTTAACTTGGTGCCGCTTGCCATGTGAGTAATCTATTAAGATATATAAGGTGCAAAATGCCGTCTTTGTGTCTTGGAGTTCCAGCTATCAGCTCTAACAACCACGGTGCAATTTCTGCCAGGGTGGAACCTGGCCGCTTCCCACCATGGCCCCTGTCGGCCAGAGAGTTTGCCACAGAGACCCTGGCAGCATTGGCCACCGCCTCTGGGGCCGCCCAGACCACCTTCCCCCAGGCTCTGTTCCCTGCACTCCCTCCCCTCGCCTCTTCCTTGCCTGTCATCAATCTTACTAAAATGACAGCAGACAGATGTTAGCCTTTGCAAAGATCAAATGGAAATCTCTGGCTCTGGAGCTGTTCACCAAGGTACAGAGCCATGTACACCCAGCCCAATCACATACACAGGCAGCAATCCACGTAGGGTGAATTTGTCAACCCTGGCCACGATCACTCAGAAGGGAATCTTCACACAGTACCATTCTTTGGCTCTTTCAGAGGGGTTTATTGATGAACTGTGGGAGTGCTTCTTGCGAGTGGGTAGCTGTGTGCGTGTGTGCCCACCCGCATGCAATTGAAAACCATCACAAATGCCCAACTTAGAAAAGAGAGTGTTCACATTGGCCCCAAGTGGATCATCTCTGTTCCTCCCTCCAAATATTGGAGTGTACCCATGCCTCCCCCGCTGCTTGCACTGGAGATTTCAGATTTCTCTTATGGAGCAAACATGACCCCATGGCATAACTAGGCTGAATGTGCCCCTGTCTCAAGCAATTTCTTGACATCAATGAGCAGGACTCTTTATCCCCTATAGAAATGTTTGCCTAATCTGGAAAATGTCAGGCCATATGGTGTACATTGTCGGAGTTTTACCCATCCTTCTTTAACTCTTTCTGAAAGAGGAGCTTGTCTCTGCTGCCCCTTTGTTGTAAACCAGGCAGAGATGATTAAAAGGTGGGGTGTGGGGATAGAAATCAGAAGACGGGCAGGATGAGAAGCAGGAAGACACACAGGTGCTGGGGTGGGGCAGCTGCATTTCTGGTTGAACTTGACCATACTTGTAGATGAAGGTTGGGGCAGTCTCAGGATGGAGGCCACCTTTGTGCCAAGGTCAAGCACACCCAGAGCAGAAAACAAACCACTCCACCAGGGACCCGGAGGTGTGTATGCTGCATTATTAATAATAGCATCCCCACTGGCTACCTGAGATTCAGAAGGACCAAATCACCTTTAGGCTCTTATTTCCCTCATCACTTCCTAGAAATAATGAAGTCTTAACTGCATGAAGAAAAGAGCCACCCTCCGGTCCTTCAAGCTGAAGCAAATGTTTCTATAATGTATCTTTCTATGGGATCTTGGTCAAAGATAGATAGCTATTTAAAATAAGCAATATCAAGGAAGAATAAACTATTATGTTTGTGCCAATGCTTATTCATGGTTTTATAACAAGACATATCTGTTTTCTTCATATAAATCTTGACTCTATATTTAGAGTTTGCAAACAATGAGTCTAGTTTTTGGCTGCCTGCCACTTCTGATAGAGAGCTGGGATAGCCGTACTACATTACTATAACATTAAAAAAATTCCCAAAATTCCATGGGCGGCCCTTCCTCAGAGGAAGGAGAGGAACCTAGAGTGTTCATACTTACACAGAGGATGACAGAGGGCATGAGGGTCTGATGCAGCTACTATTACGACTGTCTTTTATCTCTCATGTGAATGTTTAAAGGAGAAATATTAATAAAAATTAGATAAAAGTCATACTTCTGAAATGTTTCTTGTCTATCCAGTCACCCATTAAGATGCCGCAAAAATCTCACAGGGAAAATCATGCAGGTGCATTCATTTTGCCCTTTCAGATAAATTCTTTTTTCTGATCCTTTCTTTCTCTGCACCTGACTGGGGAGGGGGTGTACTTGCTAGAGCAAAAAAGATATGAGAAGGAAGGGAATGACAGAGTTAGAGAACTCAAAGAATGTGGTGAGAAAACAATGTTGTAACATGAATACATTGGAACTTCCAGTGGGTAGCCAATTTTGTGAAGGAACAAAATGCACACTTCATTCTTAATCTTCTCTCTGATGACACTACCTTCACTGGTCCCTCTTGCCAATTTGAACTTAATTACAGGCTCATTTTTCTAATGGGCTCTATATTAGAGGGAATCACAACTGATTTGAGGTTGAGTTTGCCTCTGTACTCTTCCAAAAATTTTTCCCCAAATTTTATTTAGTTGAGATGTTTTGGAACTAAGTTGTTTTCCTTGGGGATTGAAAGAGATCCCAAACGGTTTACTCCAATAATGGATTGATCATAATCACCTTTGGGCTGAGAACCTACTTTTGAGAAATGAAACACAACAGCATACTCTTCTCTGAAACAAATACTAAAAAGCACCACCCTTCCTCTCTGAATGTTAAACAAATGAAACTAACGCAAATGTATCAACAATTCTGGAGTGAGGCATCTTGCATGCATTGTCTCATTTAATTTCTGTAACTTTTGATGAGATAGCTGTTGCCTGTTTTGCTTTGTAAACGAGAAGCAACCTTTCTGGTGCATTAATAACTCACAGTTCTATCAATGGGGTAATTGTAATTGAGGGTTAGCACTTGAATTAATTCTTTTAAATATGATAAGGGTGTACCTTTCCAAATGAGCTGATCTCACAGCCCTTGTCCAGACGATCGACAAGAACACTCGCTCCATCTTTAAGCAAAATCATGTGATCACTTAAACCATAAATCCCAAACCTCGGCTTCTCAAACAAGAACCTCCAGGAAACAAGTTCTCAGCTGCCCCTTTCTTCCCAGGCTTTCAAATGGCCAGCCTGTGGCTGCGGGGACAGCCTGGTCCTGCAGATGACTCCCAGGGAAAAACAAGCGTCCCTCCCTGGGCTCTGGAGTCCCTCAAGGAGTTAATGCATGCCATCCCAAAGTTCAGAGAAGGGACAATCAGAACTGAACAGCGGGGATTTTAGAATGTTAATCGCCGGCTCTCCTCCGATTGGCCCAGAACGAATGCAGGGTACAGTAAATTGTCCTTGTCAGCTCAGCTCACATGATGATATGCTTTATTTCTAGACATGCCTTGAATCTGTCCCCTGAATTTATGTTCAGAAAATAAACACTTCCAGACGGCAGTAAAGCATTCAGTTGTGGCTGGCGACTGCACAGGCTCAGACCAACCAAAGCTCCTTTCTTGGGAGGTTTTAAGGGTTTGAATCATCGATGTTCCAAAATTGTATTTCCTCTTCTTATGAGTCTCACACACACAGCACCGAGTGTCCTATTACAGCCAGAACCCCTACTTCATGTTCTGCCCTCTTTTGCGGTGCTACCCCTGCAACTTTTCTCCCATTCCGACCTGCAGCATTGTTGTTGGCTGTAACTATACTTCACCGCTTCAAGCGGGCTTCAGGTGAAGAACTTTCTTTTGGCTTAAAGGTCCAAATGAGAAGGAAGTCCCTCAACCATTTTTACCCAGGCTATCAACCAAGAGAGATTACCACTACATTTTTCCAAAGTGAGGGTACAACTGAGCACACTCGTAATATTTTGTCCATACCTTCATACCATGTGTCTTATTATGTGCCCATCCATTAAACATACTTTAAATCAACTCTCCTTTTTTATTGCTTACTCTTGCTCCAAGGAGTAAATCAGGGATTTCGTGGCAATGCATATGTTTTCTATTATACCTAAGAGTAAGCATATCACTGTTTCATTATTTGAAGTTCACCAAAGGACCTCCTGATTATAATTTACAGACTTCCAGGATGTCCATCACTACTTGAGAAACACAATCCTGTGACAGCATGAAAGTGCCAAGGAAGATCAAATAATAAATAGAAAAGCCCAATAGTTAGCTAGTTAATTAATTAATTAAATAGCAGTAGTAATAAAGATGTCACAGATTTGGGATATGAATTTGCTCTCATAAAAGCTAAATTAAACAGCTGTTTCAATTTCACCTGAAATGGCCAATGGGACCACTTGTATTTGCTGATTAGTTAGATTGTGTGTGATCATCTCTGATGTTGCTAATAAACACCCAGCCAGCCTGCAGTGTTTGTTTGCACCTTGTAATTTTTAACTCTACCCTGATATCCTTGGAACAGAAGGCTGCTGGGAATTTAGCAAAACTCAATGGAAGATGAACAAGCTCAGAATGAAGCTCTGGACAAAGAGTCCGAAGAAGGAGGGAATGGTTTCAGGTGTAAAATGTGAAAGTCATATTAATAATTACAACAGTGTGGGATGATAGGTTAAAATTACACTCGATATCAGTGGTTCAACACCTAGCACACATCGCCACCTGTGTGAGGTTCCAAGGGGTGCCTTACCCAACACTGAATGGCTTATAACCTAATGTTCCCCCAGATTCCGAGACCATGGTGTCAGCAGGGTTTTCAGGAGGACTTTCTGTCTCTTTCAGCTTGCCCAAAGATAGTTCCTGGCCTGTAGCTACATCTCTGTATGACCATCTTCCTTTCTTGTTTCGCTAGTGTGTCACCCAGTCTCTTGGATAAAGACATACCTCGGATGGGTTCAGACTCCCTGTACTGGGTTGTGGCCTCATGTTAATTAATAATATGTCAAAAGACCTTCTTTCCACACTTGTTTAGAGGTGGTGGGCTGACACTGTTCAGCCACTTTCGACCTACAGCAATCTCAAGGGACAGAGTACACGTGACCGGCAGCGCTCCCTAGGCTGTGAAGATGCACCAAACAAATGAGCAGGCCTTCTTCTTCCCGGAGTGATTGCCTGGATTCCCACCTTCCTCTGTGTGCATAGCAACTGAGCACTCAACTGTCGGCACCACCAGGGAGTGTTTCTTCTTTGCAGTAACACTGGGGAGTACTGCAGGGACCCACCAAAAAGACTTGGAGAACTTTCTTCCTATTCTAGTCCAGGATAGTAGGTGAACATTGTGTAGAGATCATATTCTTCGCTAAGGAATGGTTGAGGCCCACTTTTCTACAATGCAATTTTCTCTTTGCTGGTCTCAGTTTATTGATAGTCATGATCTCTGGCATGCAGTTTGACTTCCATTTCCCTTTTCAGAAATCTACAGAAGTTTTTGTCTTTAAAAAAAAAATCTCTATATTCAAATTTATTTACATCTTTATTTCCTTTCCACTTTTCCCCAAGCAGTTTTATTTGGCATATAATTCACATATTATGCCATCTAATAGTTCGATCACCTCAAGAAGAGTTGTACAAGCATCACACAATCCATTTTAGAACATTTTCTTGTACTCGTCATTATTAGTTCCCCATTTCCCCTACAACCTCATGCCATCTCAACAAGGAAGCATTAATCCAGTTAGTCTTTATCGATTTATCAACCATAGATTTCATATACAGGAAAATATTGAAAAAGAAACAAACAAAAACTATCAAGGATAACAAAGTACAACAGATAAAGACCTCAATTGAAGAGAAAGCAGAAAATATTAAAAGGAAAAATTGAAATGAATCATCAAGGATATCAGGTGCTAAATTTAGCCTGTCAACATCTGCAACAATCCATTTTCAGAGCATGCTGCCTGTTAGTAAGACTGTTCACATCCTGGTCTGAGATTAGTGGGAAATCAGCCGAAGTTTAATCCACTTGCCTTTTCCTTTCTTTCTTTTTTTAAAAATTAAAATAGCTTTTAGTTGGATATAAAGGGAGAGAAAATGAAAATATATTACATTTTTACCCAACTATGTCTGCCATAATAGACTATGATGCTATCTGTCTGATAACAGGGCTAGTAACATCCCTCAACTATGCTCAGAGGGAATTCATCAAAAACTTAATCCATGTATAGACTCTGCAAAGAAATTTTGGGCTTCCATGATCATCCATAGCCTTCTGAAGACCAGGTGCTCGTAATTAAAGTTCTGATTCCATTTCTTCCCTCAGATTTGAATTTATTTTTTTATTTACAATCTTTGTATCACACCGACTATTGAGTGTGCTTTTTACATGTGGATTTAGTTGGTACCACACATAGATGACTACTAATTTGAAAACAAGCCTCTAAGACTCCAGATGCTATTGTTTTTAGTAGCTGAGCACCATCTAGTTTCTTCAGTGTACTTTTCTGTAGAACTCATGTCTTCAATGATCTTTTCCTAAGGTTGTGCATCAAGGAAGGCCATATCATAAGAGCTAATTGTTCTTAGATTGGTGTTAAAATTAAGTGTGAGCCCCAAATCCATTCAAGTGTCCATTGTTTGTGCATGTCTATCATTCAGCCCTGGAGATCCTTTCACTGCCACTGGATCCACAAGATTTTTTCATTCTTCTTGATCACCATCATCCATGTGATGATCAAAAATATCCACAATTAAGATTTGAGGGTGAATGTTAACTCAGAAATTGTGCTACCTGTCCAAATGAATTCTAGTGAGATGTGTGAATTTAATTTTGTATCTTTAGTAATTCAAGTAACTAATATTTACTCAATACCAACCATATAATTTGTATAGGACATACAATGGTGAATGACACCTACAAAGTCCCTCTCCTTCTGGAAATTATTTTCTCAATGGAGCAGAAAGACATACTAAGAAAAAAATAAAAATCAGTAGCAAGCAATTGACAGGAACTATGAAGTAGACAAATACAAATAAACCTTTGAAAACTATGGTTGGAAAATTGCTTAAAGTCCACTTATTGGAATATTACCATACTCTTACATGCATATTAATGCAGCACTTTATAGATAATTTAAATACGTTTGTGCCACCTTGAAGATACAAAAGTGAAGGGGTGGGCTATGCTAGTTAGGTTCTTTGTGCCCACATGCCTCCTGTAGGAACATGTGGGTGGAGTTTTGCCTGTCAGATACATGGCTGCTCGAGGGCTCTCCAAGGAGGCAGACCACAAGCTCTCTCTGCTTCCACCTTCCTGCTGATAAGCCACGTGGAACCACTGCAAGAGCCCTGGAGAGCCTTTCACTGGATCCACAGACTTCGCACCCACCGGCCTGCACTCTTCCTGCATTTTGCAACATGGCATGTGCTGTGTGCGTCTGAAGAGGGATTTATGGACTAGTATCAAACTGATAGCTAATATGGGACTTACAGACTACTGGGTTGGGATGTTTTTCTTAATATATAATTATTCTCTTTACTAATTAATCTCTTTATTGGTTGCTCTTACAGATATAAAAGTTCATAATTCAGTTACATCAAGCATAATTGTACAATTGCTACCACCATCAGTTTTAAAACATTTTTCTTGAATTCTTTGATGTGAGCTCATTCCTCTATATCCCCTCTCTCCCTCATCTTACTCACCCCAGGAATCCTTATTAAATTACATATTATGTATGCTGTAATTATTATTATTCCTGTTATCTTTTGCCATATATTGCAGTATCCAATGTATCTATTCACCTACCATTGTGTTTTCCGTTCCCTTTGTGTGAGGTTAGACAATCATCCTATACAATTACTCTTTGATAGAAAGCTCTTTGTATACATATGTGAGTATCCCGCTGGATTTGTTTCTCTAGTTAACCCATCCTAACACAATGCATATGATAAATGGTTGCTTATATTTGGAGCTCCTAAGTTGATTTCTTGGTCATTTCTTGGTCAAACTTTGTTTCCATGAAGACTTCTGGAGTAAATGTCTGCCCAAGGCACCTCAGGTCAGCCACAGCTCATCTGTCAGAGAAGTCTTCTCTGGGGTCAGAATATGGAATAAGCCTCAGCAGAGCTTCCAGACAAAGAAAGAGTAGGAAGAATATCCTGAGAGTCTTCTTCTAAGACAAGGCAGTAGAAACTTACGGATCACAGCAATTGACTCCACAGTCATTCATGGGTTTGCCCCAGGACTGAATAGCCATTCTGTTCTGTTTTTTTAGGGGGTGGCTGACTCAATGGCAGGCAGCAGCAATAAAGGAAAGGAAAAAGGAACTTGTGAACTTCTCACGCTGCCCTGCAGCATCTCGTCCTTTTCATTCCATACACGAGTATTTGATAAATGGGCAGTTTCATAAATCTCAATGGAGCGAACCATTGCATTTCATATTCAGTAATATCTCATGCTACCTTATATGCTAGCTTTTAAATACTTTAAAAAAAAAAAAAGGACTCTCTGAGAGATAGTTCATTTTATTTTTTTCAAGAGCAGTATCCATGGCTCAGATTCCTGACGGGCTGCAAAACCTTGTGAAGTCATCAGCCATATTAACTGATTGAACAATTTCCCTCCGCCCCTCCCACTATACACACCAACTAGTAGGAGACTAACTAATGGACTCTTTTGGTAGCTCTAAGGAAAAACACAACAAACAGACAAACAAAAGGACATGGGACTCTCGCAGCACGGATTGAAGCCCAGCTAGGAGAAAAGAAGCAGAGCGAAAGCACAAGCTACCGGCTTAGAAATCAGTGATGGCCCCAGATTAGAAGTGGCCCTGGTGGCCCAGAAGTTTATTAACAACTTGAAAGATGGGGTGAACAGAAGGGCAGGAAATGTATCAAAATCACATGATTATTCAGCTACTAAACATAGATGTAGTCAAGAATACAGGGTGCGAAGGACTTCAGAAGACCTCAGGCAGCTGAGTAATTGAGCTTCACAATGGTGAATGGAATTTGGTAGAGTAAGTTCAAGGTAAGACACAGCGGAAGAAGCAATTCAAACTACTCATACACAGTACACTAATGGCTTCTGAATTACGCACTGCCTCTCAACAGAGAAATGGAGACCCCACAGTCGACGGCTGAAAGAAAATGTTGACTTGACATGCAGCAGAAGATGAAAAAAGAAAAACATAAATAAAGAGGATCTTGGCTTGTATTAAGAGAGAAATAGAAGATAATGTGAGAAGTAATTTGCCTTTGTTATGTAGTTAAATGACTTAACAGTATTTCAGAAAATGTGGAATTAAAGATTCTATTTAAGTGTTGCCTTCAGGTAGGAAGACTTCATCTCATGGAAAATATAAGAGATTTAATGGTAAAGAAGCTAACGGACAGTAAACTTATCAAACACAAACAAAAAATGTTAAAAATGTATACCGAAGCGTGGAAGATGTCACATCTCCAGCAAAAGAAGCCAAATAGTTAAAAAATAATAATAATAATGGTTGTGAATGGGAATAGCTGGCCAATATGGATTTTTAATCACTTTCCAATTATATGTGGACAGGCCAGCCTGCTGGCATGAAGAACTATTCAGTGGTGTGCACATCTTTATAAAGGCTCTGAATTGCATAGGCTGGACGCTTGCCTGGAAAGACACACACACACCAAGGATTCTGATGGACACATCCTTGCTCCAAATCAAGTACACCATTACTATGTCTTTATTATGTACTCTGAACAGAAAAGGCACTTGTTGTCATGGAGTATTTATGGCCATTCAGATCCTACTGGAATGCTTGACAGGAAGTATTTTTACACCTAGAAATTATTTAAAATCTATGAACCATTTTACAACAGAAATTAAGATGAGAGCATGCCATCCAGCTGTTCATAATAGTTGGGTTATCAATGAAAATATCTGAATTCAATCGGGATGAGAAAGTGTGTGAATATTGGTATGACTATGTGCTCATGAAGATTGTATTTCTCATCCTCCCCCTTGCCAATCAAGCAGCTCCTGGAAGACAAGAAGCACTGTGCCCCCCTCAGAGTCCTGGGAGGAAACAAATACCACACTCAACCTGAATGTTGGAGTAGAGTTTTAAAAAAGGGGTGACCTAACATGTGCATCATGAAAACCCATAGCAATAGTACAGTATGGTGGGTTTGCAGATTTAGCATTCCTTGTCGCTGAGGGGGAAGGGACCCATGAACAGGTACAAATGCTTGAGAGCCTGGCTCTGTGGAATGTGCGTCCAGAGAGGAGGAGTATGAACTGGACTTATAAGCCAGGCAACAGAGTGATGTGGCCAAGAAAGGGGTTGGAGAAAAGTCACCAACCTTTCTTTCCTTCCAGCTCATACCTTTGGGCGGGGGGCCAAGTGAGCTAGGTGCCAAAGCACATTGAACTTAGATTTCCAAAGGATAAAGCATAGGGAAGAAGAGGACAAGGTGAGTTTGGAGAAGCAACACTGGAACCGCATATGCAGACCCTCTATGCTATTTCACCCCCAAGACATAAAAACACCTGCTATGTGGGGGGCAGTAAGGTGAATAAAGGAATGAGGACATGATGGATAAGTCAAAAGAGGGGGGGGGGGGAAATCCCGATGATTTCTTGTAGTTTAGAATGCCCAGATCCTTAGGAACATGTGCATGCTATGATCATCAGGGTGCATAGAGGTCTTACAGTTGTAAAGTTCATCAGAATGAAAAGTGAGCTATTTTTTAATATCCATCCTATGGACATTTTATACAAAAAATGGAGTTGAATATACTTGAAAGCCAGTTAGCAATGTTCAAGAGTCTAGACAGAATAGTTGAGCGGAAAGAAAACAAACATGGCTGACTCAAGATCAGAGCCATTTGACTTGATCTGTTACCAACTGTGAAACCCCCCTCATGTGTTCCTTTATATACTTATGGTCACAGTATTTTACAGTGAGTCACTGCCCGGTGATCATCACTGAACAGAAAGAAACCAAATGGTTCCCAAGTGCTGATGGTGACATTAATGCTGTATATTAAAGGCAATGTATGGATGTCTCTTCTTATCTTTAGTGGAGAAAAATAATTCACAGTTTCATTTATCACGTGTAAGAACATAAGCTGACTTGTGAACATTTCCAAAGATTGAAACAACTCAGGTCATTGATAGGGCATGTTCCCATCCAGAAAGCAGGTTATCTTCTTGGATACCAATGCCTTTGGATCTTTCATTGTCGCTCAGTAGGGACGCGTTACCTTTCAGAATCATGCCACATCTAAGCCCACACCACCTTCAAATCTTTTTATTCCTCAAGTGCCTGATCGACCAAGCGTAAAGTGGATTCCCTCAGGCACAGGATGCACTTTCAATGATCAACAAATGAATACTAATAGAGCCATCAGCAACTTGGAGCAGATACATTTAGGGTAAACAAAGGAGCAAAGCAGCAGCCTGCTCTCGTAGTGCTGGAGACAGTGCTGCTCTGTAGGGAGCTGGACACTTCATTCCTCTGGTCCAGTGGCCACTGCTCTTCAGGAATCCAAGGGCAAGTGGTCTTTGCTATCTCTGAATTCCCAATTCATTTAGAAATAGTAACATACATTAAATACAGGTTGCTTCTATAACTTTAATCATTTATTTGTTCCAAATCATCAGCTAAGGATAAATAGTCCTAGGAAACATCTGCCAAATAAGCTTTGATTTAATATTTTTTAAAAAAATCAGGTCCATGAGGAGTAAACGGTTTTTCTTGAAGTAAGTCAATTTCCTAAATCCACTAACACAGTGAATGACATTAGAAAACTACTAGATTGATGGCTTTCTACGTAGAAGTTCACGTCATCCAGAAGACAAACTGTGAAATAGGATATCAAGTGATTTGGATGTTGTGGGAACCCCTATTAAAGCCTTCTGGTTGTCCTTGTTGCTGCTGCCACTGGTGGTGGTGGTGGCCATGATAGTGGTGTTGGTAGTGTTGCTGATGACGTGATGGTGGGGATAATGTCGACGGTTGTTGTGATGACGCTGGTGATAGGAGGTGGTGGTGATGGTGGTGGTGGCAGTATGGTGGTGATAGCAGTGATGGTAGCAGTGGTGGTGGAGGTGATAGTGGTGATGGTGATGGTGGTGGTGGTAGTATGGTGGTGATGGAGAAGGAGAGAGAACGAGGCCATGGACAGCATAGTGTATGAAAAGGTGGTGATGGGAACATCGCAAGAAGAAGTATATGAAGAGAGGCAGAACCCTCCTCGCTTTGCTTGCCGATCCTCCTTCTGACTAGCATGAGCAGGCTGGGCCCCTCCCCCTCTCCAGCTGCTGCCTGTCTGCCTGAGAAAGGCCACTTTGTTTACTGAGAGCAGTGTCCTCTATCTGCCTCTCATCCACCCATGGTTCAGTGAGGTAAGGGTCTTGGCTTGGCATCTTTAAAACAACTTGAGAGTCAATGGTAAACAAAAGGTGGGCAACTTTCCTTTAAAAAAAAATTAAAAACTTCTACAACCAGAGACAGATATGCACTTGGGTCTTTACCAAATGGACCTGAAGTGATACAGACCTATATCAATCTTTTCTATGGGAATAGTTGACTTCAACAAGTCGAACTAATTGATTAGCACCTGAGTTACAGCAGTGAGCCCCGAAGTGTTCCATCAAGTCTGCCTGGAGTTTCAGCCAGGACATTTTGTCTCATTGTACTTCAAGTTCATCATGTATTAAAATGAGGAAACCAGATCATTTCTAAAATACATTGTAGCTCAATTTGTTGAGTGATTGTTAACTGATCAAGGCTAGTAAATTAATGTCTGCGTGTTTAAAAAATATTCTTACCATATCAATTCATTAAACATTTCCAAGATGAGTTTTTTTTAATTAACATAGCATGTAGCACCCATAAGCATACAATTCTTCTATGCAAAATCATGTAGTTCACATACATTGAAGTTCCTTTATGATGAGAAAAGCTATTAGTACAACTGTCTTTATTCTCCATATCCAAAAGATGGATTCAGTGTTCTGGGATATCGTCTTGGTGCACATTAGAATACTTTAGCAGATTCACTTCTTTTTCCCCACAGAAATCCTGGTTCTACCCAGAAGATAGTCTTGATTTACTCTAATGGACTCATAATTGGTCCTTGGTCTGTGATTAAAAAGCAAGCCAACCAGGCTTCCGTACTGACCATCATGTCATGTCAGTTCATTTCTGGCCTGGCATCATTTTGGCCTAATCACCAAAGCACATGAATCCTCTTTCACCTCAAAGCCCAGGCTGGTGACATTTGACATATGCATCAGGTAACTCAACCATGAGTTGGCTGAATCATTGCTGATCCAAAGGTGGGTTGAGTCACCCGATAATTGAGAAACACTGCCAAAGCATACTCTTAACCCATTATTGCCAAGTATCTGAGCATTATCCCAGTGCTCAGGATCCCTAATGGCACAAGAGTTCAGCTGCTCACCAAACAGTTGGCTCATTCAAACCCATCCAGCTTCTCCCTGTCAGAAACCTGGAGACCAGATCCCCTCGAGCTTCCAATCCAAAGACATGGGAGCACTGACCGATGGCATGGTTTAGCCCATCAAAAGCAGCTACAGATGTACAAACAGCAGAAAGAAAAATAGATGACTGGGACTCCCTAATCATGAAAACATGATGAAGAGAACCTACAATTTGGGTTGGAATGAGGAGTGGACAAAGACATATTTGACAAAAAATTAATCTCTAAAATTTACAGCAAACTTCAAAATCTGAACCAAAAATAAAGACAGTCAAAATTTCCAAGTGGACAAAGGACCTGACCAGACACTTTATGAAAGAAGAAGATATCCAAATAACCAAGAAATATATAAAACGAATCTTGAGATCCCTAGTCATTAGAGAGATGCAGATCAAAGTAACACTAAGATATTTTCTCACACTGGTGAGAAATAATTTCTCTGTTTTTTGAAAAGAGAAAATAATAAATACTAAAGGGGAGGGTAGAACTCACATAGGCTATTGGTGAGATTGTAAAATGGTACAACCAGTCCTTTAAAAAAGTTAGAACTAGAGAGATCACATAATCTAGTGATTCCACTAGCAAATAGGTCTCCTAGACCTACTAGAAAAATAAGATCTTTATCTGTTTGAAAAAGATATAATCACAATATGTTGTCTTCACGTGATAGAATTCAAAAAACCACTTGTGTTTCACAACATACTGTAGGACACCCTGAGTAGGTGCTCAAATCTTTGCAGTCCCTTTGTAAGCAAATCACAAAGGTGAGAAAGTTAGACTGAGAGCAATCTTTCAGCACGAAACATTTTGTATGTGCTTACAGCACCCTTCAGTCAGGTATTATTTGGATGGAATTTCCTCATTCTTTGGAAGTAAATATTACATGCAAAACCCAGGTCTTTCCTTCTCTTTATTTTAGTAGACTGCATTTTGTTCTGTTTCACTTCTTCCCCGTGCTCTTCTTTCACACCAGCTTCTTGAACCTGCTGGTCTCTGCAGCTCCACACCATTTGCAATCCAGGAATCAGGATGACAGTAGTGTTGCCAGCCAACACCATGACAGCAGTCGCAACAATCACAACACTCAGGACACTGTGTGAATGTGCCAGACAGAACTTAAGCCCTTTGTAGATACAGCATTAACTCTTTGAATCCTCACAATAATTTAAAAAAAATCAGTATCCCCATTTTACAGGTAAAAAGGATAGGGCACAAGTAGTTAAGGTTTTGGATCAAGATCTCACAGCTAACAACCAAGCGACCTGAATCATTGATTACATTGGCACGTCGGTTGTAACCTTACTGGCTATTTTAATCTCAGGTAAGATATTTGATGGTTGGAGCCTCTGTTCCCTTCTCTGGCATGTGGGGAGAGTAACCCGTGTCTTATAGGCTTGTGTGCTTGTTCTCTGTCTGGGATACAGAAAGTCATCGTGCATAAGAGCTAACTCCATGAGGACTGAGAGCAGCAACAAGAAACAGATGACACTGGTAAAGGCTCCCCGCATGATAGCCATTAAATAGGGTTTCTCGAGTACTGTTAGAATACGTGGAACACTGAAATATTTGAAGAGAACAGTCGGCAAAGGCGTTGAATGAGGGAAAGGGTGTGCACAGAAGGAAGTAAGGGAGAACCCTTAATTTCAAAGAAGGACCGACTGATTCCATTCAGTGAAAGGGAATTGTACAAGGCCCAAGAAGCTAAGACCAGGGAGTCCAGCTTGAGGAGCCACGATGCCCCCTGGTGGCCTGGGGTCCGTGTGTGTGTGTGTGTGTGTGTGTGTGTGTGTGTGTGTGTGTAGGAGAGGGGTGTCCCTCCAGCCCTCTGGACAGTGGTGTCTGGAAGCAGCATCCTACCATAGCCTGCAGTGGTGGTGGTGGTCTGTCTCTCAAAGAAAGGGACTAAATAAGAAACGGCCTCTCAGCAGGCCGGCGTCTGGGCGCTCTGTTTCTATTCAACACTAACTTTATTAAGATATCAGAGCAGGAGCAGGTAGGTGCTGCAGGGAAAACTATAAGTGGGCAAAAAGGTGGGGGAAGGCAAGCACTTAATAAAAGATATTTCTTTTCCTTTTTTTAATCTAAGTCTGGCAGGAGCACCATTAAAAGGTGATTGAGAGTTGGGGATTTTTTTTTTTAAAGGAAAACCACTTTCTCCTTCTAAAGTGAAAGAAAGATGCCCATTTTCCCCTATTCACTTAGTGCACAGAATGTTTTCCTCTAGGTATTCATCCAATTAACTGGTCAGACAGCTGGAATCTGATACAGGGGAATAAACAATTCTTCAAAGGGAAACTACTCAGTGCTTTTCTTTGGAGAACTCTCCCCCCTTCGCGAGGCACCCCCCTCTGGCCCCCCGTCTCCTTCTTTTCCTTGTTCCCTATAATCCCAGGTCTGGCCTGGATGTCACAGCTTCAGAACTGAGAACTGTCATCTGTGGGCTGCCACGGAAGCCGCCCTGCCATGAATGACACTTGAGTTTTGTGTTAATTGCCCGACTGCAGCTCGGCTATCAGCCAGGGCCCTGTCTCAGATGTACTGATTGTACACGTGAGTGGAGGGAGTGAGAAATGCGTGCGGAGGTCGGGGCTCGGAGGGACCAAGTTCAAGGGCACTGAGTGGTACAGACATATAAACAAGGGAATGGGATATAAGCAAGAGAGGCTTGGAGGTTAGGATCATGGCTAGCAGTACAATAAATAGCTGCGATAACCCAGTTTGTTTATAGATAAAGAATTTACAGTAAAGCCCTCAACTTACAGCCTGCATGGGTTAACACGTTCAGAGACGAGACATACACTTCCGTTGCGTCTCTGCTTGAGCTGTCCTCTGTGCGCTCCTCAAACATCTGTGGCCATCTCGGGGATTTATCTCTTTCTTTCTTTCTCTTTCCCATATTAGAAGCAAGCACTCATCACTTGCGGCAGCTCGAAATAGATACCCCACCCCAAATCGCAGTGTTTGGCAGCAGTGGAAATATCTCAGGGAGCAACAAATTTCAAGAGTTCTAGCTGCTAGGACTCCAGCACCCCCATTAGAAGCCTCTTTTCATTTATTATTTATTTTAAGCCAGAAACGATTCCTTTTATTTTTTTTTTTGCACTCTGTGTTTCTTAATTTTATTTATTCTAAGCAGTAGCATCTCACGAGCGTTATGTTCTGCGAGCTCTGTTTTCAAAAAGAAGAAGAAGATTGGTGCAGAGGGTAAGCAAACATTTGGTGAAATCGACAAGGTGCTTTTTAACTGTCCTGGAGGCACCGGTCAGAAGTACAATACATTGTACTGTAACTATTGATCCAAATGGCTACATTTCTAAAGCAGAAAATGATTGTGTGGTAAGAGCAGGGCCGGGGTGCAGTAAATGCCCTCCAGTATATAAAGACATAAAGATTAAAGTCCCCTGTAGAGTCCCTTTAACTCCTCAAATCCACAGTGTAATACAGTGTCTTTTTAGGATAAATCAGAGGCGTGGTACAAACTAACGTGACAGGGGCGGCACTGGGAAATAGACATGCTGCAACACACTGTCCAGATCAGACTCGTTCATTTTACTTTAAACACACAGAAAGGCTGCTAATTAAAACCCCAGATGTCAAAAAAGAAAAAAATAGAAAGGAACATCTGACTATCTGGGAGGCAAAACAACACCCCCAGAAATTTGTCAGACAGAACACGTACCCTGGATAAGAATCCGAGACAGCAGTACACAGGATGCCCTAGAGTGTTAATATCCACAGTTTTCGGGGCTATGGTTAGTGTTCCGTTTCTATAAAGTTAGACTGTTTTCCAGAGGACAGGTGGAATGTGGTGAACGAGATTTTCAATTGTGCTTTGCCCAAAGGCACTTGTTGTTTAACCCTTTACTGGCTGCTCAGCCCCCTGTGGGATCCAGTTGCCACAAAGGTATTCAAGGACCACCATCAGATGAGTATCTGAGTCACTCTGTGGCCTGCAAGTGTCTTCCTGGCCCTGGCTTGGTTTCCTGCCAACAAGCGTGCAGGGGAAGCCCAGCATTCAAAACAGCCTTGGAACTCAGAAGACTGCGCAAGGACTTGTTCCAAACAGATTGAAAGTGAGAGGGGAGATTATTTATTACCACTTTAATTAATAAACTAGCTTGTTTTTACCCATGTTCCCCTGTGTGTTGAAATGCCAGTTGTGTCAAAAGGAATCCATACATTGATTGCACATACAAAGGTCTGACTGAGGCATTTAAATGACTCTCAGTTGCCTTAAAAGTAACACGTAGAATCGCCATTTGTATTTCAAATAATTCAAGAGGCTGTGATCTGCTAAAAGAAAGTGTTAGACCCTGCTGGAGGGGCCCCTGTGTTCTTCCACCTTCGTCATCTTCCTCTGAGCACATGCTCAGGTGAGCCTGGTGGGGATGGGAGGCCTGACCTCGGGAAGGCCTGCACTCAGTTATGAAGAAAACGAGAAGAATACAAGCACTCTGCTGGAGGGAGCTTTCCAAGCCACTGGAGGATCCTGACGGCCTCAAGGTGAATTTGGTTGGACACTCAGAAGAAAGGACAAGCTCTAAGAGCAAAAGGGAAGAGAGAGGTGCAGATGCAGGCCAGCAGCTAAAGGGAGAGGGATGCGTCTTTTCTTCTCCCTCATCATAGTTACACCAAAGACCAACCACGATCCTACTCTGGAGAGAGCAGTCTGCTACCATGTGATTGTTTTTGTTGTTGTGTGTATGTTTCCTGAGCAACAATAGGGGCAAGGAAAGCTATCCCAATGAATTGAACAGAGAAAGATTGGAGGCGCCCTTTTCCAGCTTTCTGAGACATTCTGTTGGGATACCAAAGGTTTTCCATTTCATAGCAGTCCCTGAACAAGTCCTGGATCTGGGGTGCTTAGCCCTCTCCCATGAGCAGAATGGACCAGAAACTCCATGGGGAAAAAAAAAACGAGATATTCTCCCTTGAAGATTTTGCCCTCCAAAAGCCAAAAGTCCACTCCATTTTTGCCCCACGGGGTTGCTATGAAGGAGGCTCACAGCAGCACCAAGCTACTAGGACAGGAGTGTCCTGGCAGAGTCAAAGGTCCAGGGTTCAATCACTAGGCAAAAGGATGTCTACTAAAGCCCCTCTAGGGTGCTTTCTTCAGAATATAGTCTGTGCTAAACACCCTGGGGACACAGTGCCCCTAGGCAGAAGCCAGGCCACCACCGGTTAGGAGCGACCCGGTGACAACAAACCACAGACAACAGCTGCTGAGCTGGTATCCGGAGTCCCTCTTCATTTTGATCCCTTCCCTGTATCCGTGAGAGCCATTTGTGAAAACTTGAAGGCTGCTGTCTACCCAAAAGCTGAGAGCTCTAAAAGCTGAGGTTTGAAAATCATAGTCCCCTGACCCAGGAAGCGGTATATTACTTCAGAAGTTGGTATTTCTATTAAGAGTTAATAAATGACCAAGATCTGGACTAATCCCCTGCCAGGGCTCATTTTCATGACAGATCCCAGCCCTTTTTCCAGTGCTTCTTGCCTCTGCCCTTCTTGCTACATATGGAAAACCTATATCAAGATGGTTGTCATGGCAATGAAAAGATTTGCATGTGTCTTATCTATCTATTTAAATACCTTCTTATGGTTCATAACTACTAGAACACACCCCTGCAGCCTGTTCATCACTCATTTAGAGCTTGCCTGGTGTGTCTGAGGTCATCGATACCATCTGAGGCATGTTGTCTAGACAACTATGAAGCCACTGACCACGGGGGTAATTGCTTTATGCAAAAAAAAAAAAAGAAAAGGTACGGCAGTGACATGTGCTATAGCCAGCCTTGAAATCTGAATGAATCGCTGTGATCATGGGCCCTCTGCAGGCATTTGTGTCCAGGCAGGCACAGTACAAAAGAACATTTAAGTTTTCCTCTCCTGTCCACTCCCATCCTCCTTTCTGTCTTTCCTGCTGGGAGTCAGCAAATGTTAGGGACTTGAGTCAACCATGGCGGGCACCGATGGTGATAAGTGCCCTCCATCTACACGTTTGGGGCTAGCTGACCTCAAAGTAAAATTTGCATGGACTGTAGATGCACCATGTACTTGTGCAGGGTTCTTAGTGTTCTCTCTTCAGTCTTTCCACCATTGGAGCCTGATTTCTTGCCTCTTAAGACAGTTCCTGGTTTGTCCTTTGGCACCCCAAATAAATTCAGTCTCTTAATTATACAAACTTGTGGCTCAGACTTGGGGCACATGACCATCAGAAAATCACTTCCTGAAGGATCAAGAAGAAAAAGAACCCTCTGTTTACCAGAGTAGAAATTCTGGTCTTGCTCTCTATGGAGGGCTGAGGGTTGCAAACCGCTGACCTTGAGCTGAGCAGCCCAACCCAGGAGCAAGACACTCTTGGTGCTCAACTTGAGGGCACATAATTTGGCTTTTGAGTTTGCTTTTGAAAAAAGCTACTTTGAAAGGTCCTCGAGGAAGACCTTGTTGGTCCAGTGACTGAGTGATCATCTGCTGAAGGATGTCAGTGGTTTGAATTCGCCAGCCACTCATGGCACCAAGGTGCGGTAACCTACTTCCAAGAACACTGCAGCCTGGAAAATGCAGGGGAGGGGGCATTCTGCTCTTCCCTAAAGGGTCTCTATAAGCAAAAAGCATAGGTCCATGGATTGTTGAGGTTGGAAACTGCTGGGCAGCTTTTGTCCCAGTAGGAAAAGCTGGCTTGGTGCTTATAGAGATTAAAATACTTTTAAATGTGTATCAAGCAAGTACAGTAGTTTGGGACATGCAGTGAATTTCTCTTTGCTTTTCAATTCTGTTCTTCATACGTACTCACAGGCAAAGGAGGCTTATAGAAAATTTGTATCATTATTGAGAGACTCAGGTAATGCCAATTTGCACTACACATTAAAGACCATTTTACCTCCACAATATAGTGAAGCTGTGTTTACAACACTGGACTACAATCACTGTTTGGCTAATCTGCAAAGGGTAGATTTTTCTATTGCATATCAATAGCACTCATCTACTTCAAACTGTTACGAACTTTGGAAAGATGTATTTTCATTTATAATAGCAGATCTTACAGTGTGGTGATCTGGAATTGAAGTTTAAGTGACAGATTCATTCAGCTAGCACTTTGCATGAGGCATTTCTGCAAACATTATTTTTTTAGACATAAATATAGATATAGATATATACACATATATAAAAGTGACAAAACCTTCCAAAGATAATTTCTGCAATTTAGTAAACGAAGGAGTTCCAGTCAGGCATCAGTTTCCGGGTGTTTTCCATAATGGATTTCACAGTAGATGACCTGACAGCCAGTCTCATGATTGGAGCGGCACTTTGCGGCACGTATTCAAACCCTTGTCAAAAGTGCTGTGATTCGCCCTCCCTTCCACAGGACATGCCTGCCCCTTCAGCCCCGCAAACGTCCAGAGGTCCAGACTGACCTCTTCACCTCTCATCTGGGAACCGTTCCTTCTCTGAGCAGTTCACTCTTGACAACAAGCAGAGCAGGGCTGCGGGGCTGGTTTCCAAAGGCAAGCAGAATGTCAGGGAATGGAGCGTGTCTGGGGCAACAAGGACTGGCAGGGCCTGTGAATCAAATCGCAAGCTTTGTGCCCCACCTAGAAAAATGAGGGAGATAGGGAAGAGGACAAGGAAATGAAATTGGATGGACGGATATTGGTAAACCCCATCTTTTGCTTCTTTTTCAAAATGGATTTCTATGATCTTTCTCTCCTCCATGTACGTCTATGATCTCTCACTGTGTGTCAGCTACGACATGCATGCGAAGCTCTTCGTATGGATCATTGATTAAAGAAACATTGGCTTCTAGGGCGATCCTAGAGTGTTGCTATCACGACAGGACGCCTCTCTCAGAAACAGGAATACTTGGAAAGTTATTCTTTCCTTCTGCTCCTTTATGCCTGAGTACGGTGCCCACTGTGCAATGGTCAGGATTCGTCCTATAATCCCCATGAGGCATGTTTGGCACTCTTAGCACCTTATCAAGGCTGAGCATGATTATTTTCCTAAAGTCAGTGTGGTTAGCTGTTGTCGCATCACAGCGAAACCATACCTCCTCCCTGATTCCACTGGTGCATTGAGTTTTCATTGGTTGATGGCTGGATGGAGATCACCAGAGCTTTCTGCTTCATCTCTTCGCTGGTAAGCCTCCACTGCCACGTGCTCAGCATCTTAGTAACACATAGGCTTGCACACACAGTTGGAGGGCGGTTGTGCATGGTGATTTGTCTGTGCACAAAACCTGCTTCTCCTACATGGGACATGAGCATCCTACCACTAAAGGACCATTGCCCCTGCCCTAAAGTCGAATTGTTGTTTGTAGTTATCTACGACCGAGTGAATGAATACGTTCCTGTTCCTGTGATCTGGGTAGACAGATGCAAGTCATATCGGCCCATGCAAAGGGAAACAAAGAATTTGGCCAAAAAACACACTTTCATGCAAAGATGGCACACATAACTAAGTGCTCAATTACGAGCCACAAGGTTGGTGGTTCAAATCTCCCAGAGGGCCTCAGAAGACAGATCTGGTGATCTGCTTCTGAAAGGTCACTGTCGGGCTGAGCCCCAGTGACATAGTAGTTGAGTGTGGGACTGCAGCCCACAGGGTTGGCGGTACAAATCCAGCAGCAGCTTTCCAGGAGCAAGGCTGGGCCTCCTACTCCCACCAGAGGGAAGTGATGCCCCCCAAAAAAAGCTTTAAGAAAGAAAAAAAAGATCACTGTCTTGAAGGTTTATGGAGCATCCTATTTGGTGCACTTGACTTGCGAGAGTTGGAACCTGCTGGACAGAAATCAAGAGAAACAATGTATTCTAGTGTCCCTGCTCTTTCTCTGCCCTCTAAAACCTTTACCTCTCTACAAAAACCATGCTGTGGCTTTTAGCTGACATGACACCATTTCCAACTCAATGAAATCCATCACCAGTGGACTTTAGCTTATCAAGTAGAATGCTACTCAGAGGCCTGGACATAGCAGCCTGGGAGGCTGGGGGAAGGGCAGGGGGACACACCAATGAAGGAGTCAGAAGAACAAGATGGTGGTTCTGGCTTTGGTGCTGATGGACAGTACTCTGGTCTTTCACATTTTATCATATGAAAACAGCTGCTTTGCAGATGGGCAAGTCCCTTTGACTCTCTTGACTTATATTTTCCATTGAAATATAGCGTGATTTGGCATGTTCAGGATTGCAATAAAAAAGGTGAATAAAAAGAAAAATATGGTTGGTTATATGACTTAAGTCACAACATTAAATGACTAGCTAATTTTGCTTAAAATATATTAACCTTAATATGAGTTGTCTGTAAAATTGAGCAATAAATATAATGACTTCCAAGGGCAAATAAATAAATAAAAGTAAGAAACATTACATTAAAAACATGGGAAATTATTATTATTATTAATGTTATCCAGACTTAAAAGAATGGAGTCAACAGGCTTAACTTCACTTTTTGCAAAATTGATAAAAAATAATAATCCATATCTGCTTACATTATCATTTTAAGGGAAAACTAACAAACAGTATTATCCATATAAGCCAATGAATGATATTACATAGCTTGAAAATTGAAGTCATTTAGATACTTTCTGAACTAGATTAGGTCTGAAATCAAAAACTTTGTTTACTACTATTTGTTCAATTGATAAACATTTTCTTTTGATATGACCAAGCTAGTGTTGTTTATGTTTGAATGATCATTTCCAAAGAAATCTTAGAACGGAATAGAAAACAAACCAGCCTGCTCCAACACGATCCTGTAGACAATTTGGGTACATAAACAAAAGTGGTGAAGAAAGCTGATGGTGCCAGGCTATCACGGCATATAGAGTTTGGAGCCTTACAGGCTTGAAGATAAATTAGCAGCCAACTAGCCAAGATGCAACAAAGCCCACATGGAAGAAGCACAGCTGCCTGGGTGACCACAACGTGCTGAGGGGATCAGCTATCAGGCATCAAAGAACAACAACAAAAAACATCATATCATTGTGAAGGAGGGGAAGTGCAGAGTGAGGACCCAAAGCCCATCTGTGGGAAACCCGACATCCCCTCACAGAAGGCCAAGAGAGGGAAGGAGGCAGTCAGGGTGCAGTGTAGCAACAGTGAACCATACATTGTTCCTCTAGTTCTTGAATACTTTCTCCCCCGCCCCCCCACTCTCAGGATCCCAGTTCTACCTTACAAATCCAGCTGGACCTGAGGATGTACACCAGTACAGATAGGAACTGGAAATACAGGGAATTCTGGCCAGAAGAGCCCCTTGGGATGGGTAGTGAAAGGAATGATAATGGGAGGGTAGAGGGAAGGTGGGGTAGAAAGGGAGAACAGATTGCAAGGATCTACATAGGGCTTCCTCCCTGGGGACAGACAGCAGAGAAGTGTGGGAGAGGAGATATCGGATGATGTAAGATATGACAAAATAATAATAATTTATAAATTATCAGGAATTCATGGGCGAGGGGGAAGCAGAGAGGAAGGGTGCTGGAGCAGCTGCATGGAGACCCCTGCCAACGCTAAGATGCTAACATGTTCAATGATTCAGCTTTCCTCCTGCAGTCGGCATCATTGTGAGATGGAGGAAGACTTTATAGATTGGTGTTGGACATATGGGCTAATGCTGGACTTGTGGGCTTGGGCAGCACTGGGTTGGGATGTTTTCTTGATGTGCACTTACCCTTTATATAAAACTCTCTCTTATGCATATGAGTTTCTGTGGATTTATTTCTCTAATGTACCCAGACTAAAACACTCATGAAAAGTTTTTTGAAGAGTTTAGGCTAGGCAGTTATCTAGATGAAGTCAATAGTTCTTAAAACAGGCATTAATTCCATAGTTCTATGTATATTTCAAACAGAAAGTTTAAAAGGACTTAAATAAATGGTCTGAATAATAAGTTTAATTCTACGCTTTCTAAATGGTCAGAAAAGGAGTTGGTGATTTTAGGACATCTGTAACCATTATCGTGAGTGGCAAGGTTCATGGCACCCATTTTTTCCCTTGCAAGAGTTTATGACTTTATTCAAAATATGTCAGACCATCTCAGTAAGTTACAACCTTAAAAATTACCAGTTGGTCAGTGTAAAGAATAATAAAAGCCTTAGCCTACTGCTTATGTGTGACTAAAAGTGACTAAAGTTGGAAAAGATTGTCATTGTAAAGTAAAGTTGAACATTCATTTATCCTTTGTCCTTTAACCCTACTCTTAATTAAGAATAC
This sequence comes from Nesogale talazaci, assembly GCA_004026705.1. NCBI lineage: Eukaryota > Metazoa > Chordata > Mammalia > Afrosoricida > Tenrecidae > Nesogale > Nesogale talazaci. Next base: position 359,174 of record PVJH01000192.1, read on the forward strand.
ACCGTACAGCAGTCACAGCTTAGAGTACTAAAGGATGCATGCTAGAATATTCATAGCATTGTCCAAAACAACCAAAGATACTAGAACAGCAACAAAGTTTCTAGAGATAATGCCATGAAGAGGTTTATTGCCATATATTGATGCAATTAAATATTAACTGACACTGAAAATAAATAAAATGCAAATGCAAACTTCAGCAAATATGAATCTCAAAAAAGATAATAGAAGATGAAAGAAACAAATCACTAAATACATATGCAAAATCATTCTATAATGTCTTAGATACCTGGTGTGTGACACTATATATGTGTGTGTGTATGTATGTATATATATATATATATATATATATATACAGTCTCTCTTATCTTAAAACAACAAAGAAATAAATCAAATTATTATGGTCCTATGTTCTTACTAGCTACTTCCTGTTTCATGTCTTATCTATCTATCTATCATCTGTTTACCAATCTATGTATGGCTATGTATATATATCTTTATAATAATAATTTAATAAATTATAATAAATTAATAGAAGAACCAGGTCACTCAGATAATAGGTGATTTTATAAATGAACAAGCATCTCTTTTCTTGTATTTGTAAAGGTTAAGGTCTTAGGTAGAGTTTCAACTCTATCAGTTCTTTCTGAGAACCTCCCTCCTAAATTCTGATGTTGGCCAGCAATTTAGTGTTCCTTTGCTTAAGGAGAGATCCTCACATTGTGACTGTCTCCCCCTATTGTGTCTTTGTGTCTATTCTTTTTTTTATTCAGAAATGATTAGGTTTATGACTCTCTTGCTGTGGTACAACCTTAATATATCAAGAAGTACATGGTTCAGAACTCTGATATACATTTTTAGGCTATGCCATTTAAGCTACAACATATACACTTCAAAAACAGGCCCAGTATGCAAAAATTACTGAAGAATAAAAATAAGTATGGTAGTAATATAAATGAAAGGAATATAAATTATCTAAGATAATAATTATCTCTTGGTGGGAAAAAAGCTCACTGGTGAAAAAGGTGATTGTTAAAATTGATGGAATCAGTGAAAAATCTTAAAAGAACATGAATAATGAGAAAAGAAGAGGGAAGAAGAGGAGAAGCAAGAGTAACATCCACTCTGCAGAAGGTTTGGGACAATCAGAAAAGCATGTTGTCCTTAAGAGTCAGAGCGAGCTAGCCAAAGCTGAAGAGTAATCGATATTCACTAATCAAGCAATCATGAAGTTGAAGGGCCTTGTTGAAGAGCCATTTCTGGGTATCCGTAAGGACACAGTGAGGTGCATGTGGGGCGGAAAGGAAATGGGAGGTAAGAAGGAAGAGACAAAGTTGTGTAAACTCCTTGAAGAGCTGGACTGTGAAGATAAGATATGAAAAAGGGAAGTAGCTAGCGGGGGAACACAGGACCAAAATAACTTGATTTATTTGTTTGCTTGTCTGTTTCAAGATAAGAGAGAATTGATCTTATATTTAACAAGAGAAAATAATGGCAGAAATAATACTACTAATATTAGAAAAGACAGGTGAACACATAAGAGGAAGAAAATCTCAGCGACATACGAGTAGAGCCTCTCTCTGAACACAGTTAAGGTTTTGCTGCTGTTCTTGCTGGAGGTGATGGAGTCTTCTGACTTAGAAGAATCTTGTGAAGAACAGAAGGGAGCCCTGCCCAGGCCGTGCCAGCCTTCCATGCCCCGTGTGGCATTCATTGTGTGCAATGCATTGGGCTGCTAAGCTGAAAGCCAGCAGTTGGAAACCACCAGTCACTCCTCAGGAGAAATTTGAGACTTTCAAGCCCCATAAAGGTTTACATCTTGGAAACCCACCAGAATAATTCTACTATGTTCTATAGTGTCCCTGGACCTGAGTTATTATTGAGTTGAAATGATTGATGCAGACATAGGGTCAATTCATCTCATTTAGAGTTGTCCCCTTTTTTTGCTCACCCTCTACAAAACATGATGTCCTTTTCCAGGGATTGGTCTCTCCTGATAACATGTTCAGATTATATGAGATAAAACATCACCTTCCTTGCTTCTAAGGAGCCTTCTCAACTAACTACTTCTAATATTCTTTACCAACAGTGTAGTCCAAACGCAGTAAATTTCTACCGGTCATCTTCATCAGTGTTTCACTTTACATATACCTATGAGGTGATTGAAAATACCATGGTTTAGGGTCTGGCCCATGTACGCCTTCAAATTTATGATTGTAAGGATCTAATTCCAATAGAGAGTGGCATGATATGTATCTGCCTTAGAAAGTAATAACAGACACCACACAATAGAACATAAAAATCTTGAAAGTCCAGAGACTTGGTGACAGCCTGAGACCCTGGGAAAGAACTTGTTACCACACTTGCTCCCACTCCAGGTCACAGTTTTGACTGTTGACTCTCACCATTCTTGGCCTAGTTAAAAAGTGCTCTTCTTCAAAAGGTAATAGTAAAGTCAGGGATTTTGCTCAAATTGTAGGCCCTTGCTGAGCTGATAACTAACTCCCAATGCCCCTAATTCCTGTGCACAAGATTCTCAATGCAGGAGAAAGAACTAGAGGGTGCACTACTCCAAGACTCCCAGTGAAGCTCTGATCAATGTATAGGACAATGTGCATTGGGTCAAGCGAAAGGGGGATGACAACTTAGCAAGCAGGTAGTGAGGTTGGTTTCTGAAGAATACCTTTGTGGTAGTTGTCTGAGTCCGGCAACAGCCCCTACCCTTCCCCCGTTGTAACTTGCGTTCCTGGAGCTAGCCATTTTCCGCAAAGTGTTTACCCCCCCTCTCCAGCCCCTGACCTTTTGCAATTGCCCAAGGCCACAGGGGAAATGACTCACCATCACATATGACCTGCCCCTCCGCAAGGCCACAGGGGGAACAACTCAACCATCACGTACACCCTGCCCCTCCCTGTTTTACAAAGAATAACTTGACCTTTTCTCGGCCGACAGGGGGTATAAAAATTCCCCTCTGCCTTGACTGGGCATGGCTTCATCAGCTTGCTTCCCCACAAGCTGTTGAATCTGTCCGCTTGCTCCCAATAAAGCCTGCTTCAATCTCTCCTAATGCGGACTCTTCCTTCATTTCTAACAGTGGTTACATAATCTGGTGTCAATGTGGGACTTGAGAAGATTAACAGTGAAGGGGTGGAATCTATTCTGTGAATCAGATCATAGCCAATGATGCCTCTGTGTGGGTATGGCCTGTTCCTGATAATTCTGGGAATTCTTGGATTTCCTTCTTGGAAGCATGAGAGACTCTCTGTGCTCACTCCCAGAGAGACACTATACTGACAAGACAAGACACATGATGCTATGCCCAGGGAGCTGGAGAAGGCACATGGACCTAACCTGATGCAACCAGACCTCTGGAGATAGCACATAGAGACCCCTGCCAGTGTTGATATGCTTACAACACCACTAGATCCATATGACTTCCAACCCACTGGCTATGGTCCTCCTGCATTTGGCATCATTGCATGTGTTTCCGAGTCTGAAGAGGGCTTTAGAGATTGATATTGGACATGTGGGCTAACATTGGATTTGTGGACTTGATCTGGAATGGGCTGGGATGTTTTCTCAATATTGAATTGCTCTTATATACAAACCTCTTTCTTATATACATGTAAGTGTTCTATAAATTTGCTTTTCTAGCCTACCCAGACTAACATATTATTACCACAATCTTCTCTGTCTTTTCCCCACAATGCAGCAGGCTGCTTGAGGAAGAGAACTCACCATTTAAGGACTTAACTGAGTAAAGTATTGCTATTTATGGCTATTATGGCTATTAAAATAGCCAAGAAATTACTGGATAAGTTCCATGTAAAAAGAGTCTGCCAACTCTCTTACACTATACACACTCAATCAACATTTTGTCATCAGAATATTGACTGACTCCAAGCAACCTGTTGAGGTGTAACAGATAGCAAGGTGACCTGTCATCTCCCCAATCACTGCTCAGTTTGTACTCACTCTAGAGGTTAGCATGCAAATCAGCCCTAGAGAGGTTTTCCTTGTTTTAAAGGTCAAATGCTCTCTTATGGTTCAAGTGTGTATGTGTGATTCGGTGCCATCGAGGTGATTCTCACTTATAGTTGACCCAAATACCATAGAATGAAATGCTATCCAGTCCTGCCTGTACTGCAGTCGTTAGATTTTATGTCAACTTGAAGTGGTATGAAAGTGTAGGGCTACCCCTGTCAATCCAACCTGTCAATCATGTCTCAACTTGATGATACCTCTGGGAGATGTAGTAATTTTAGAAGACAGAAACTTGAGATTCCCTGGCTCCTCTCTCTGTCCCTCGCCTTCCTGTTTGCTGGGACTCTGTGTCTGCTTCCAGGAGTGATTCTATGTGGGCTTCCTGACTTTGAGAACTGCTGGTGTCCTGCTTTGTTCCCACTGGTCTTGAAGGTGTGAAACTCTGCACTCACTGGGCTATGATCCCTCTGCATCCAGACTCGTCTTCCACATCATTAGCCTGCAATCATATGGATCAGAAGAGGACTTGCACTAGCATTGGATTCACAAACTTCAATTGGACTGGCCTAGGATTTCTTCTTGTTATCCGATTATTTCTGGATACAAAGTTCTTTCCTATATATATATACATATGTCAGTGATTTTGTTTTTCAAAACAGCCCAGCTTAATGCATATACCATTGACAGAATTCTTGCTATGGTTGAGCATATTGTGGTAGCCAATATGTCAATTTATCTCATTGAGAATCCTCCCCTTTTTCAATAATCCTCTGTTGTACCAAGCATAATGTCCTTTTCCAGGGCTTTGTCTCTCCCCTGATAAGACATCCAAAGTACATAAAATAAAGTCTTGCCATCTCCCCTTCCAAAGAGCATGGTGACTTTTCCTCCTTCAAAATAGAATTGCTTGTTCCTCTGGCAGATCATGGTTTTTTAATCGTCTTTGCCAACACTATAACTCAAATGTATTAATTTTTCTTCTGTCTTCCTTTGTTATTTCCTAGCCTCCACATGTATATGTGGAAATTGAAAATACCACAGCTTGGGTTAGCTCTAGCTTAGTCTCCAAAGTGAAATACTTGCTCTTGAACATATTGAAGAGTTATTATGTAGCAGAATTGCCCAAGACAATGTATCATTTGAATTTTGGACCACAATTTCTGTAAGTGTTCATTGTGGATCCAAGTAAAATGAAATTCGTAAGAAAGTCAATCATTTTCCATTGATCATGATCTTATCTATTGGCACAGTTGTGAGGAGCTCTGTTTTATTTACATTGAGTTGTAATCCATTCTGAAGGCTATATAGTCCAATATTCATCAGCAGGTGTTTACCGCATAGCATATGTCTGTTGTATTGTTAGGTGCAGTGGGTTTGGTTCAGTTCAGGCTCATAGGGAGACCATCTACAACAGATCTTATGCAAATATCTGTGCATGATGACCATCAGTACATGCTTCAAACTTTCTGTCTTTCAGCAAGCAAGGTTGTCCCCTTTGCATATCACAGGTTGCTAGTGAACTTTTCTCCTATTCTGGTCTTACATTCTTCTTCATATTTTCCACTTTCTGAGATGATTTGGTTTGCACGCAGGTTAATTAAATATGGTGAGATAATACAACCCTGACACCACTCATAATTGTAATATATTCAGTTTTCCTTTGTTCTGTTCTAGCAATTGCTTCTTGGTTCATGCAAAACTTCTGCATGAGTACAATTAAGTGTTCTGGAATGTCCCATCTTCTCAAGACTATGTGTAGTTTGTTATGACCCTCACAATGAAATCCCATCTAATGGCCAATAAAACACAAGTAAATATTTTCTGGTATTCTCTGCTTTCAACTAAGATCTATCTGATTTCATCAATGATATTGCTCTTCTGAATCCAGGCAGGGTTTTGGAAAGCTTACTGTCAATACTCTGCTTTTAGTGCTTACTTAACCCCAGCAAAACTTACTTCAATGTTATATTAATTGTATTGTTTGATAATTATCTGCAATCTTTTGAGACATTTATGCTTGGAATAGGCACAGATATGGATCTCTTCAGCTGCTTCTTTCCAAATGTATTGGTATAGTTAAGTGAATGTTTCCATCATTGTATTGTTTGTTGAAACAAGTGGTACTCCAGTCAATTCCAGCCGCCTTGCTCTTCACCAATACCTTCAATGCAGCCTGAACTTGTTTCATAGGTTCTTAATCATATGGCACCTCTTCAAATGGTTGAACTTAAACCACTTATCTTCGGGCACATGTCTAATCAATCTATACCTCCGTCGTAAAATGTTCTGATGATTTTTTTATGACCTTGAGACTGAGCATAGTTTAATTCAGAGATCGGATACACTACCATTGAGTCAATTCTAACTGATAGGACTACCCCTGTGGGTTTCAGAGACTCACCCTTGGTGGAAGCAGAAAGACTCCTCTTTCTCCTGCAGAGTTACTGGATGGCCTCAAACATCATCATAATTGTAAGGATGGCACAGGACTGGACAGTATCGTCATCTGTTTTACATGAGATCAGTATGAGGCAGAACAGACTTGATAACAGCAGCAGCAACAATAATTCAGAGACATTGTGTAGACCCAAGACACAAAATCATGGTCCAGAGTACCATTTTGTGAAGGCTCCAGTATCACCGTTAGATTTTTTTATTACCCATTATCTTGTAGGCCTCCCCAATATACTAAGTGGTACCTTCAACTGTTGATAGATGAGTGTGTAGGAAAATAATTGTGAGCCACACAATTCCAAGCTGACCTGTAATGACTCCCCACTTTGTGTCACCCTCTCCCCTTGACAGTAGATGGAACCTGAAACCATCTTTTAACCGACAAGATTTGGCAAGTGTGACAAAGAATCATTCAAATGATTGGGTCACCTTGTAGGGCAAGAAGGGTAGGACTTTGCTGGTGCATGTAAAATTGTTCTGTGCTGTTGGCAGGTGTCATCAAGTCAGTTCTCACTCATAGCAACCCCACATATATCAGCAGGAAAACCTGTCAGGTCTTTCACTTTTCACTACCCTCACACGTGTTAGCTTTGAGGCTATCATTGCAGCCACCGTGTCAATCGATCTTGTTGAGTGTCTTGCTCTTTATCACTACACTTCTACATTACCTATGATGTTCTTCTCCAGAGTCTGATCTCTCCCAATTCCCTCCCCAAAGGACCTAAGACAAGTATCACCATCCTTTGTGGGAAGAAGCCTTTAGGCTGTTCTGTCCAAATAGATCTGTTTGTTCTCTCAACAGTTCACGGTGCCTTCAAAATTCTTACCCAGCTCCGTAATTTCAAATGTGTCCATTCTACTTCAGTTGCCCTCATTCAATGTCCGAATTTCACATGCATATGAGAAAATTGAAAATGCTGTGAGACTTGGGTCCAGCACAACTTAGTCCTCAATGTAACAGGTATGCTTTCCCAAACATTGCCGAGGTCTTATGCAGCTGATTGACCCAGTACAATGTGCCTTTTGATCTCTTGACTGCAGTTTCCATGAGCTTTGATTATGGTTCCAAACCAGATGAAATCCTTGACAACCTTGATCTTGTCTCCTTTTCCCTTACATGAATCAAAAAAGAGATGTCCTTGGGTGAGTGTGATGACATAAGTGAGCCAATGAAAAGAAAACAAATGTTCCAGGCTTTAAAGGTTCTCTCTCTTGGTTCCCTGATGAAGTTAGCCACCATGATTTCAGAGTTTTAAGAAAAGACACCCAAAGAGAGGATGGGTTTTTGCTTAGTCTCATCTCTAAGGAGAATGCCACCTTGGCCACCAACTTGGATGCCACCTCTAAAGAGTCCAAGAAAGGCTTGAGCTTCATTTCTAACCCAACATATGTTAGATGATAAATACGTGAGTTAAAACTGCTAGATTCACAGTAATGTATCATTAATTTGAAGTAAATATCACAGGTACATCATGTCTGGGTCCATGTTAGATTCTAGATCAGTCAAAGTCTTGATGAAAACGAAAAGATATTCATTAAAATATGGCATAGCTCACAGAATCTCCAAGACATTTGGGGAACCGAGGCCTCTACATAGGTAGGAACAAGTCTTCTGATCAGAGAGTGAGAGAAACCCCATGGAGTTATCCTGGTTCTAACCATTGTCCACTGGTTCAGGCCACATGCTCAACACCACCCAAATGGGACACAGGCATCTAAGGGCAAGTCCCTGTCTCTGGAAACGACAGGACACTGCCAACTGTTGCCAAAAACATAAAGATGATGTCTCCAAGAAACTGTCACTTTTGTAGCCTCTCCCAAAATGTGTTCCCACCACCATCAAATCGATACCTACATGAAGACCTGTAGGGCAGGGTGGAACTGGCCCCGCGTGTTTCTAAGACTGTAACTCTGTTTCTAAGAACAGAAACCTCATTTTATTCCCAATGAGCTGCTGGTGGTTTTAAACTGCAGAACTTGTAACCATTGCACCACCAACACTCCTCTATAAATAGGCTGCTAGCTTCCAAGTCAGTGCTCGATCCCACGGCCTAGATAACAATGTTCTTGTCATCGGTCTCAAGTTGATGTCCTTGCTTCAGGGTTCAAAGACCTTGACTAGCACTGGAAATGTTCAGTGCTCTGTCAAATATGATGTGTATTTTCAAATATATAAATAAAGGATGTTAGCTGCTCATTGACCATCAATAGCATGATATATTTATAAGTGAGTTTTTCCTCATCCTTCCTCATCTCTCATCTCAAAGCTCGCCTGTCAGATTCTTATTTCTGTGAGAGGAGAGGTTGCTGTTTTGCAGAGTTTCACAGGTAATGATGAAACAGTGTCCGCTGCCAAGTTTCAGACCCCAAATTATATTAATTATTTATTTATTCATATACAAAATATACTACTTAATAATACACTTAACTATATATAATTTCTACACTATATTAAAAGGAATCACTGCCATTGAGTCCATTCTGACTCACAGCAATCCCCTGTGACTGTCCAGAGACTGTGATTGTGGAGGAAGCAGGAAGCCCAGGCTTGCTCCCCTGGAGCTGTTTGTGGCCTCCTCCTGTCAACTCTGTAGATCCCAGTCCGATGAATGACGACTACACCTCCTGGGCTCCCTTAACAACCCATTGGATATTTTAACTTATTGAAAAGGCAGAGTCAGAAGAATAAAGATATTCTAATTGGGACAGGGACAATGCAGAACTCTTTCACGGGTCAAAGTATTGTTTTGTTTGGTTTATAAAAAGTGCTAAATTGGGGACTGAGCCCCGGTGGCGTAATGGTTGTGCGCGGGACTGCAGCCCACTGGGATGGAGGTTCGATTCCAGCTCCATGGAGCAAAGGCTGGGCCTCCTACTCCCACCACCTGAGGGCAGTGATGCCCCCCCCCAAAAAAAACAAACAAAAACAAAACAAACACACACAAAAAAAGTGCTAAATTGGTGCCAAAGACTTGTGGTGGCTTTTGTGAAATGCATTTTATTAATCTGGTTATCATATTGAATATTTGTTGTCAGGAGTAAGGGTGCCAGGATTCTAGACTGAAGATGTTTGTCCATGACTAGTGTTCCATCACTAATCATCCTTGTTAAATATTGAAAATATTCATCAGCTTCCATCTGATCACAATCTCTCATTTAAAACACAGCAAAATCTCTGTTGTTGATGTACCAATTTCTTGTCTCCTCGTTTTGCTCATTTAAAGCCTCTTTTCCTGGCCTCTGTCTTCTGAACAGATTCTAACAAATGGCATAAAGCAGAGATGGATCCCATGACTCAAATTGCACCAACATTGAGTCAGACACGACAGAGGGGAGAAGGAATACAGGAGAAGAGACTGCCCAGCCCTCTCCCATTCTAAACCATCACCAACAGCTACAAGAAGTGTGGGTGCGTCTTTCCTTTCCCAAAGGGGATCAGGGAGACAGCAAGTGGACTTCATGGCATAGTTAGGGTTGATAAAGTGATTTACTTATTGATGTAAAAACTGCTAAATGCTTTTATGGATCACAGACTCAGAGTAGAAAGAGAAGACTGACAGTGGAAACAAGAAGCAAAGGAGAAGAAGATCATGTGCAGGTTGAGAAATGTGTACATATATGTATATGTAATGTTTTTCATATATATGGAAAGACAATATGAAAGACTGTGAGACTGTATTAGGGTACACATACACCTCAAAGGAAGGTAAGATACTTAGCGGGATTTTTGTAGGACTTGATCCTTTTTATGTGAAAGAAATATGCCCAAATCAAATATATGTTCTGCAGGATTTGGACCTTAACAATCTTCAGGCTCCCTGGCATTTGCAGACATGAACCTCTATAGCAATAACAGATAGAGGCTGATGCCATAAGATGACTCACAGAAAAGTAGAGTTTCCCCAGCGATTGTTTGTTTGAGACAAGAACAATCAGACACTCGGCTGCTGTCTTATTCTTTCTCTTCCACTCTTCAGGCCAGTGGAGATTGGTGGCTGCAGACATAGGGTGGATAAGTGGCAAGAGGAATTGTGTGGTTGTAGGGATGATGTCTTTGTTTGCTACAGATGCATTGGATTGTTTATCCTTGAGTTGTTATGTATAACTTTCTACAGCAAAAAGGTGATCTGAGCCCACTCGGAAATGGGAGTTTCTACAAATACCAACAGAAAACGTACCTGAGCATAATTTCAGAAGGAAAAGCCATTCACGGAATATTAAGATTGAACCTTGTAAAATTATCCTTTTGGCAAGCCACTAATGGCCCACTGGAGCCAGTCTCCTGTGCTTTGACCTCTGGGCATAGATGTGTCCCTCTAGCTATCATCCAGAGTACAGAGATGAAATTCATGAACCCTGAGCAGAGCCACTGGGAGTGTGTGCTCCAGTGGGATAGACACAAACATCTGTATTATTTATATGATTTTAAACTCTGATAAGGGCCAGCAACTTGCTGCGAATGTTAACAACAGATGCTTTGAACTTGAGAGTCAAGATTAGGAGGACATCACTCAGAAAGAACAGAGGGCTGAAGAGTGTGTGTGTGTGTGTGTGTGTGTGTGTGTGTGTGTGTGTGTGGCATGCAGACCAGAAAGCAGTTCATTTAATATGATTCAGGGCAGGTATCATTTAGAGAGCACGAAGCTCTGTGCCAGCTGTCAGGAACCAAGAAAAAACAGTGTCCACCCAGCTTCACAAGACCTACTAACTAGTGGGTCATATGGTAATAAGCAAGGACATAGATGTGTGTGTGCACTAACTTCAAATCCTAATATGGTCCTACGGGGTATAAAAAGGTAGATGAAAAGGAGACTAGGAGATAGGAGTGGCTAGATGGGTCAGAGACGCTCCACTGAGACAGTGACATTCATGCTGAGACACAATGTATGCTTGTGGATCTCTTTGTGAGGGATACAAGGAAGAACAACACACTGTAGTCACACAACAAGCAAAGACCATGTGAGAAAAAAGCCTTGGCTCAGTTACTCTTACATTTTTTGAGAGGACAAGAGTAGCAAGAGGTAAGATTTGCAGTAGGCAAGGCTGAGCGATTATATTCCCTGTGCCTGCAGGAATGATTTTGTTGGTGGTGGTTTGTTGGTATAAATGCAAGGGAAGCATACAAGTCCTCTTTATAGTGCTTATTAACCAGGTATTACAGGGTACAATCTTTTCTCCAGATATTTATTTAATCACCTGCCACACTGAAATGTCTTCTTTTCTGAGTCAGGGTACAGAACCCTTTCAATGAGAATAAAATGGACAGTGAAGAGCAAGTTTTAAAAGGAGACAGGGCTGCCAGAACTGTTTACTGCACTACCGACAAGATTAAATCATCAAGGTTGTGATTTATAGCGTTACCTCATTTAATCCTCACAATAGAATTGGAGTGGGGGTTGGGACGATGACTACCCACTTCAAAGGGGAGGAAATTGTAGAAATGTGATCATTGAATACAAGGAGGTAACCCCTCCAAAAAGAAAAAACTCTGCTGGGCAGAACTTTCATAGTATGTGTTTTTCCCACTAGATGGGCTTAAAACAACTTGCTCTGACTTAATGCACACAGTGGCATCACTTGGGAATGTTTTCTGTGGTCACAGTGAATTTTTTTATAAAAGAAGTTCCACTTGAGCCTCCTTTTTTTGTGAGACCTGATGCAAGAGAACAGAATGCAGCTGTGAAATTTTGATTCCTGTTTGAGAATAGTGCTGCAGTAACTGTTGTGATGTTGAACATAGTTTACAAGGTATGGGGAAAATTCAAATATACTACAAGTTTTCTTGTTTTAGAAAAGGTAAAGTGTCAATTGATGATAAACCTCATTCTGGACATCCATCAACTTCCATAAGGGACAAAATGTCAACTCATAGTGCATTTGGAATTTATTCTACCAGATCAGACTGTCAATTAAGCTTTCTATTCAGAGATTCTGAAAAAAAAATTGCATAACACTGTGCAGCAAAAAAAGGCCTGATTTGTGGCAGATGGGAGACTGGTTTTACCACCATGAAAATGCACCTGCTCATGCAGTCATCCCAATGTGCCAGTGTGGGGCTAAAAATCCCAGTATGCCTCCCTTGCCCCATGCACCTGAATCTCCTGCCCTCATTCTGGTCAGATTTCTTTTGTTTCCTTGAATGAAGAGAGACACAAATGCACAGTGACTAGATGACATAGAAAACGTGGGAAAAAAAGAAGGTCATCCATGAATACATCTCCCTCAAACACAGGATTTAAAAAAATGTTTCCAAGAATGGAATCACAGATTTGACAAATGTATCCAGGGTAATGGAAAGTACTTTGAAAGTGATAAGGTTGCTTGTAAACATATTTAAACACATATAGTTTTGAAAAAATGAAGTCAAATGCGGGGATACCCCCTTGCACAACTCCGATTAGAATTTTTATCTGATTGCATTGCTGTACTTCCAAATAGGAAACATACATCCTACAAGTAGAAAAATCAATGAGTTTGAGTTGCAGTGCTGGCAAAGAAAATCGAAAGTACCCTGGACTGCCAAAAAGACCAACGTGCTTGTCTCAGAAGAAGTAGGGCTGTAGCACTTCTTGGAGGCAAGGGTGCCGAGGCTTCCCTCACGTGATGTGCAAACGCTGTCATCATTAAACAGTCCCTGGAGAGGGTCCTCGCGTTTGGTAGAGTAGAGGGGCAGGGAAACAGAGGAAAGTAGTCCTTGAGATAGGCGGACACAGTGGCTGGAACAGGGGCTTGAACCCCTGAACAACTAACACGAGGACTTCCATTTTATGTTTCTGTTAAAAATACGCATCCCTTAATTTTCCTAAACCTGAATATGTAACTGAAGACGAGAGAACAAGGGTACGGATACCAAGATTTTTGTGATGTCCGTGTGAGGAAAGTCTGTCAACCTCTCTGTGCTATTTTCTCTCCTCCAAGAGAGGTTTTGTTCCCATCAAATACAAGGCACACAGGTGAACTCGAGTAAGTATAATATTTCATATTTCAGTACAAGATTGTTGCATGCATGCTTAGCAATATTTATCCCGTGCAAACCAGGTGGACTGCATTTTTATTTGTTCTATCACCATGCCTATTGTCACTGGATCCTATGCAATTATTGGTGAAATGAGAAAAATAGAAAACAAAAACTTAGTAAGTCTCGCTTAGTTCATTTGAGATGATTATTTTCTTGTTAAAATATCTATTTTGGGGGGTAATTAAAATACTCATTTTTCATGATGTGGAATAGTCATAGAGGCTTTTGTTTTTTATTACTTAATTTTCCTAGCCAAATGAAAAGATAGATAGCAGGCACATTAGTGCGTGCATTCTTTGTTTTCTGTAGTCGTTGGTTGCCATCAAATTGGTTCCAACCCATAAAAACCTAATATTTTTGAGATATAATTTAGAAACAGTGAAATAAACAGAATGTTACCTTTAAAATCAGCTCAGGGTGTTTTTAACCAGCGGATTCTTCTGTATCTGACCCAAAGAACATGGTGAGTGCTGCTGCTCTCTCACTTCCATTCCCTTTCTTCAGAGAGAGTCAATGGTCTTTTTTTCCCTTCCATGTTTGACTTTTAAAAAAACCACCAGATTGTTTTGCCTGAGGTATCAGTAAAATCTTATGATGTATAGTCTTTTGTTTCCAACTTTTAAAAATTTTACCTTCAATACATTGTTTCTAGGATGTACTACTGAAGTTGTACCCTAATTGTTTCCTTGTTAGTTTTTAATAGTTTTCCACTGTGTGAGTATATACTACAATTTGATTTTGCACTCATCTGTTACAGTATCTTCCAGCTTGGGGCTGATGTGAATAGGGTTTCTTTGACCCCTTATATTTAAATCTTTGTGTAGATGAATAACTTTATTTCATTTTAGTGAACAGGAAGTGGTATGGCTGAGTCATATGGCATGTGCATGGTGAATCTCAAGGGACTGCCGTGCTGCTTTCCAAAGTCGTTTACAGCCTTCTCCAATGTCAGCAATAGAATGAAAATTGTTATTAGACCATATCTTTGTCAGTCTTTAGTATTATCAATCTTTTCAATTTTAGCCTATCTGATGGGTGTGGAATTAGATCTCATTATAGTTTTATCTTTTATTTCTCTAATTGCTAATGATACTGGCACCTTTCCATGTGTTTATGAGCTAAAACATATATGTCTATTCAAATAGTTTTTTTTACTATTACTTTAGCTACATCCCCAAATTTAACATTTTTTGCTATTATTACTATCCATATAGTTCATTTAATATATGCTTTCTTCTTTGATATCTATCTACTTAAAATGTATGTTGTTTGCTTTCAAAGAATGCAGCTTTTACCAGAGTTCAATGCTGTTGCTATTGATTAATACTTGCATTCTGTTAGGGACAGACAGCATGCTCTCCATGACTATAACTCTTTGGTATTTATTGAGGTTTCTCCTATTGTCCGTCAGGTGCTCTCTCTTAGATCCTACTTCGTGGATGCTAGAAAAGATTGTGGATTTTGATGTTGTTGTAGAGTGTGTTCTATAAATGTCACTTAGGGTAATCTGGTTGATAGAGCTGTTCATATCTTCTTTATCCTTATTGATTTTTTTTGTCAACTTGTTCTATCAATCCAGGTCTGTCCTCTGCTATCAGTGCATGAGGATTTAAGAATTTTATGTCCCTTGATGAGTCAATCACTCTGTCATGATGAAATATCCTTTTTTGATCTCTAATAATAACCATTAACTTGAAATCTTACTTAACATTTCTATGATTACTCCGGATATCTTAATATTAGCATTTTAAAAATCCATCCTTTGTAGATGCCTACTTTTGGGTTTTTTTAGTGTCTTAAAGTATGTCCCTTGTAAATAGTATATATTTCAATCCTATGTCCTATAGCCAATTGACAACCTCTACTTTTAGCTGGAGTATTTATTTCATTCCAGTTTTATATAATTCATAATATGGTTGGGAGTTTACCTAAAATCAGACTAATTGTTTTATTGTTTTTTACTTTTATTGGTTGTTTTTTTTTTCTTTATTTTGTTGTGTGTGTGTGTGTGTGACATCACTGCCCTAGTGGGAGTAGGAAGCCCAGCCTTGTTCCTGGAGAGCTGCTGCTTGATTTGAACCGCCAAGCCCATGGGCCGCAGTCCTGCACACAACCACTGCGCCACTGTGGCTCAGCCTAGTTGCTTTATTATTGTCCTATCTTTACATTTTTCTTTTTATTTCCTCCTTTCCTGCTTCCTTTTGAATTGTTTCTTTGATATTTTATTTTGTTTCAGATTTTAGCTCTAGCCATGCATCTTTCATATTGTTGTTGGTGGTGTTGTTTGCTGAATTCTGGCCTGTTGTGACTCGTAGCAACCCTTTGCCCGGGCCTGCACGATCCTCAAAATTGTTCCTATGCTTGAACCAACCTCTCTATTCCCTGTGTCAACCCATCTAGCTGAGTGCCTTCCTCTTTCTCAGTGCACAGCTACATTACAAACATGGTGGCCCCTGCCAGGCACTTTTCAGGCCTGATAACGTGTCCAAAGTACATAAGGTGAGGTCTTGCCACCCTAGCCTTTAAGGAGCCTCCTGCCTACTCTTCTTCCACATCCTTCTACCAAGAAGGTGTGTTTGTTCTTTGGCGGTTTTTGGTACTTTGAATATTTTTCACCAGCACCATTTAGCAAATTCATGGATTCATCCTTGGTTTGCCTTCTTCAGGGTCCACCTTTCACATGCATAGGCAGTGATTTAAAATCTGCTACTTTGGACCAGGTGCACTTTAATCTTTGAGGAACTATCCTTGCTTTTCACCATTTTAGAGAGGGCTCCTGGAGCAGATTTACCCCCACACAATGTGTCTTTTGTGCTCTTGACTTCAGCTCCCATGAGTATTCATTGTGAATTCAAGGAAGACGAACTCAATGACAACGCCAATCTTATCTCTGATTATCATGTTACGGCGGGGTTCAGTTGTGAGCGTTTTGGTTTTCTTTGTATTGAGGTGTAATAGTTCTGAAAGCTACGCTCCTTAATCTTCATCATGAAGTCATCATTATTTTCAGCTAGGAAGGTTGTATAATTTGCACATCACAGCTTGCTAATAAGCCGCCTTTGAATCCTGATGTCAAATTCATCTTCACATAATCCAGCGTCTCTGATTATTTGCTCAGCATAAAGAATGAATAAATATGGTCAGTGGATACAGACCTGACACTTCCCTTTCCTGATTTTAAACCATGCAGTATTCTCTTGTTTTGTTTGAACACTTACTTCTTGATATACATACAGATTTTTCAGGAGCACGATGAAGGATTCTGGAATTCCCCTTAATATCAAAACTGTGAATAGCTTGTTATGGTCCACATAGTCAAATATCTTGATATCTAAAGCAAAATAAAACCACAAGTAAACATCTTTTGATATTCCCTTCTTTCAGCCCAGATCCATCTGATGACTGTGATGATACTCCTTGTTCCATGTCCTCTTCTGAATTTTCCCTGCCAGTGTACTGCTGCAACCATGCTTGCATGATCGCTAGCAAGGTTCTGCTTGCATTGGATATCAATAATATTTTTCTATAATTTATTTAATCTCTCAGTCACCTTTCTTTGGAGTAGGTACGAATATAAATCTCTTTCAGTTAGTTGGCCAAGTGACTGTCTTCAAAAATCTCTCAATATACTCCAATAAGTGATTTTGTTGCTTCATCTTCTTGTTGAATCATTTCAACTGGTATTCCCTCAATCCCCAAAACATTGGTCATGGGTAAAGCACCTTCAGAGCACATTGGAATTCTTCTTGGCCATGTGTTACCTCTTGAAGTGGTTGAATGTCAATTAATTCTTTTTTGGTACAGTAACTCTTTATTCTTTCCATCTACTCTTGATGATCTCTTCATTATTCAATATTTTGCTCATAGGACCTTTAAATATTATAACCAGAAGCTTGCATTTCCTTTTCTTCTTTCAGTTTAAGCATACTTTTTGTAATATGTAACATTATTTCCTCAAGTGGCCCTGTGGAATTTGGAAAATATAGCACCATAATTTCTTCAAATATTTCCCCTCATTTTCATGTAGTTCTTTAACACTAAATCACATACATGTTGGAGTGCTTGATATTTCCAGAGGATCATTAAGACTGTTTAATTATCTGTATATATTTCTATTTGTTTGTTCTTCAGTTTGGCCAGTCTCTATTACTACAGAGTCATGTTCTTCAGTGTTTTCTTTCCCAATATCTAATATATACTGAAGGGTTCCTAGTGATGCAGTGGGTTAAATGGTGGACTGCTAATCAAAATGTTAACCAAACTGCCAGCTGCTCTAGGAGGTGGAGGGAGTGGAGAAACCTTTGCTCCTGCAGAAACTTCAGTTCTCATCTGTCCTAAGGGGTAGCCAACAGCCTACATCTGCACCTCACCAGTGGGCTAGTTAATCTGCACTTCAGCCAAGACAGTCAAGTTCCTCTTTCAGATGCTCTATTTTGTACCTCTGAAAAGTATGTTCCTTTCTGAATGCTTCCATGCTTTTTATCATGATTGTCCTATTTTTCTTGAAATTACTTAGAATATTAATAATAGTTCCTAAAGTAGTTGAATAATCATTCCCATTTGAATGTCTGGGTCTCTCCTTTAAAGAATTATTTCATTGGGGGCTCATATAACTTGTATCACAATCAACACACACATTGATTGTATGCAAGACACATTTATACATTTGTTGCCATCATCATTATCAAAACATTTTCTTCCTACTTAAGCCTTTGGTATTAGATCCTCATTTTTCCCCTCCCTGCCTGCTCCCCCCTCCCTCATGAACCCCTGATAATTTATAAATGATTATTTTCTCATATCATACACTGTCCGATGTCTCCCTTCACCCACTTCCCAGTTCTGTACTCCAGAGGAGAGGTTATATGTGGATACTTGTAGTTGGTTCCCCCAATCTATCCCACCTTTCCTCCTCCCTCCTGATATCACCACTCTCATCACTGGTCTACCTAAAGGGATCATCTGTCCTGGATTCCCTGTGTTTCCCCTGATCTAGTCGGATTTTTCAGGTAGAATTGGGATCATGATAGTGGCAGTGGAGGGGTGGGGGAGTGGGAAGCATTTAAGAACTAGAGGAAAGTTGAATATTTCATTGTTGCTACACTGTACCTTGACTGACTCATCTCCTCCCCACCTGGGTGTCTGTTAATGGGCCCAATTGTTTGGTTTGATTTTCTCGGCACATGTATCACCTCCTCTGCTCACCACACATCCATCTAGTTTTGTTGGTGTTGCTGTTGTTCTGGAGCCAGACTTGGGGCTGCTAATGATGCTGGTAGCCTAGATTGTGTTTAATTCCTTTGAAGGGTGTTTAGTTTTTCTCTGAAAGGCACTTAATTCTCTGGCAGATGATTTTGAACTTTTCAAATTTATTTAAACTTTATTGGAGCACATTCGGAATTTTCCTACTGGTAAAAGGGGTCTTTATAAAAAATGGAGTGGGTATTAGGAAAGGTCATCTCACTATGCCACGTTAGAAATCATATCACTGAATAACTCCCAGAATTTCTGTTCAGTTTACATTTTCTTAGAAGCTCATCTCCACTAAGTCTTGAAGAACTTCTCCCTGTGTAAGTGCAGCTTGGCTTTCAGCAAAATATTTAAAATAACTTTTATGCAGGTTGTTGATGGACATATCTCCTTCCCCTTTGAACCCCTACACAACAAATTTCCAGCTGCATCTAATTATGATCACTGCCCCTTAGCTAAATATAATCACTGTTCTCTGCTTGGGATCTCCTTTCCTTTGCCTTGATCTTGAAAGTGATTCTGGGCAGAAAACGAGAGTAATTTAAGGTTCAGCTCAGTTGTTTCCCTGAATCAGAGTCATGTGCTGCTTGTGGTCCAACGTCCGTGAAAATTTGTTTCAATTCTATTGTTCAGTTTAATAATTATCTTTGTCAAGATGCTGGATTCTATGCCAGTTATTCTTCCGTTGCTATAATCCTAAATCGTCATTCCTGCTATATCTCTAGGCAATGAAATACTTAAGTCAGAAACAACTTAATGTATGTTTAAGTCATTTTATTGGAGACTCATACAACTCTTTTTCTTTTTAAAAAAATAATTTTATTGGGGACTCATACAACTCTTATCATGAGCAATACATACATCAATTGCATGCAGTCCACATTTGCACATTTGTTACCATCATCATTCTCAAAACATCCTCCGTCCACTTAGACCCTCTGTATCAGCCCCCCATACTTCCCCATAATTTACAAATTATCATTATTTCTTCATATCATACACTGTCTGTTGTGTCCCTTCACCAACTTCCCTAGTGTCCATACCCCAGGGAGTAGATTATATGCATATCCCTAAAATTGGTTCCCCCTTTCTACTCCACCTTCCTATCAGATCTAAAATTTTGCAATACTCAGCTATTTATCAAGTATATTAACTATCTCCTACGTGCCTGGTGAAATTTGAGAACAAGGCAAGCACATTTCCCTTGAATAGATTCCAACTCAGAATGAACCTGGACTTCCTAATAGAATGACCCCATAGATTTCTCAGGGCTGTAATTCTTAAAGAAGATGTGGCATATATCTCCTGTAGGTCGGTGTATTAGGCAAGGTTCTCTAGAGAAACAAAAGCAAGACACACATGAATAGATGGGTAGATAGATGATCGATTGATAGATAGATTTGCACCGCAGAAGGAATGTAATAGATAATTAGTCCACACAACAGTAAAGAGGATTTTGTTCAACTCAATTCTTGGAACAGTTAATGTACTGGAAGTTCTGAAATTCACATGGGCAGACCTGGATCACATGCAGCGCAAGATGACAGGAACCACCAGTCTCAAGCTCAAGTGATGTATGCACCAGCAGTGTGGTGAAGCAGGTCTTAAGGGAGCCTCAAGCTCTAGAGGCAAGATCCACAGGGTGACTTGGCCCACAGGTAGTAATGCTCACAGACTGAGACCAAGAAGAAGCTAAAGCAGTAGCAGACTGATCCAATCACTAGAGAGCAAGAGAGAAGGGGT
Organism: Nesogale talazaci; assembly: GCA_004026705.1. Lineage (NCBI taxonomy): Eukaryota > Metazoa > Chordata > Mammalia > Afrosoricida > Tenrecidae > Nesogale > Nesogale talazaci. Next base: position 379,620 of record PVJH01000192.1, read on the forward strand.
GGACCATGGAGAACTATTTATTTCTTTGCTTTTCACTCAGTCTGCATCCAATGAATACCACATGTTCCTATTGCCCTAGTGGGCACAAGGAACCTAACTATTACACTTGACTGGTGGATTTGAATTGCAGACCCCTTGTTTCAACAATCCAGAGATAAGCCATTGCCCCATCTGGTGCCTTCTGTTAGGTACAGAAAATCAAAGATGAATAGCACAAGTCACTTATCCCCAAGAAGTTACAGTCAAATAGCAAAGGAGGGAATGCATAATAGTTATTTTGATATGGTGTGAGCTAGGCCATACTAATAGTAGCATGATAAAAATAGATGACACTCTGGTTATATTTTGGGACAGACTACTTTCAAGGACTTCTGAGTTATGGTCCTATAGTAGTGATACCTCTCCCAGAAGAGCACATCAGTCTGATTTTATATTCAACTTCTCCCAAACAATCAAAATAAGTGCATCTATAAAACAGAACCCACTGCTCCTATATTGCTTCTAACGCAGTGGTCCTAGCTGGGGTCTCTAAGATCCAGTCTGTATGGAATCAGATAGCCTGGTATCTCTGCCAAGGAGCAGCTTGTAACTTGAAGCATTGAACTTGTGTTTAGCAGCCCAGCATGGAATCCACTGTGTCACCAGTACACTCCTCTGACTAGTAGTGAAAATTACCTGGTGAAAAATATGTACTTCAGAAAACACCAAAAAACCAGAATGTAAGCTAGAACTTGGTAATGTTCTGTTTTCTATTATCTCAGTGGCAACTTTTATATATTGATGTCCCTAAATGTTGCTAACAATTGTTGATCTCTGAGTTCCTCTATGGAAGACAAAATAAGGGGCAAAGCAGGCTGTCTTTTGTTTTCATACATCTATTTAAATACAGTGAACATATACCATATTCATATTTTTAAAAATCTATAACTTAGCAATTTTGTATGTCTACATAATCATGCAGATGGCATTTGGAGGTGTAGTTTTACATGTCAGGCTGCAGTTCTCTTGGTGAAGAGTTTGAAGCTACCAGCATCTCTGTGGTAGAAGACTGGGTTTTCTACTCCCGTAAACAGTTAGTCTTGAAAACCCTTAGCCCGTCACTAAAAGTCAGCATTGACTCAATGTCAGTGAGTTTGGCTTTAAGACACAATCATGCAATCAATTCCACCTCATTTTAGAATATTTTTAATACACCTCCCCAAATCATTGTCTGCTTTGGCAATCACAACCCCCTTCATCTTTCCTGAGCAATGGCAGTCACTGATGGTATTTTCTGTACCTAGGTCTGGCCTACCCACTAATCTTTCAGTTTGCCTTACAATTGTGGGCAGCATGTCATTACAGTGCTAGAAATTATGATCTCAGCAGGGTCACCCAAGGTAAAGAGATGTCCTTGGAGCCTCCAGACTAAGGCAGACAAGAAGGAGAAGGTGGTCCATTGCTGAGGCATTGGACTGAAAACCATGAATAGCAGTGAAAAACTATGCAACACAATGCCAGGAGATGAGACCCTGAAGTTGAAAGGCATCAAAATATAGCCGGGGAAAAGTTTACTCCTAAAAGAAGAGTAATCACTAGTGGATTTTTTCATAAAAGCAGTTTCACACAAATCTTGTTTTTTCGTGATGACCAACTTCAGGAAACCAGGTAGCTGTGAAATTTTGTTTCCTGCTTGGGAAAAATGCTGCAGAAACTGTTGTAATGTTAAACACAGCTTATAAGGACAGTGCGAGGGGAAAAACTACAGTGTGTGATTGGTTTCTCATTTCAAAAAAGGTAAAATGTCAGTTGATGACAAACTTCATTCTAAACATCAATCAACTTCCCAAATGAATGAACATTTTGACTCAAGAGTGTATTTGGAGTTTGAGCACCAGGTCAGACTTTTAATCAAACTTTCTATTAGGAGATTCTGAAAAGGTTGCATAACAATGTGTGACCACAAAGGCCAGATTTGCAGACTGGGGACTGCATGACAATGTCCTGCTCATGCAACAACCTCAGTGTACCAGCTTTTGGTCCCGAAGAGGATGTTTCTCTTTTCCTATGCACCTGACTCACCTCACCTTACTCCATGCGACTTCTTTTTTGTTTGCACAAATGAGAGATGTGAAAGGACAGTGATTTGACAACATGGAAGAGGTGAAGAAAAAAATGAAAGCGATGCTCTCAGCCATCCAAACAGATGAGTTGAAAAATGTTTTCAGGGATGGAATTGCCTACTTAACAAATGTATAAAATATAAAGGAGAGTACTTTGAAGGCGATATGTTTTTTTAAATTAAATTAAATACATATCTTTAAAAAATATGTTTTCATTTGGGTACCCCCTCATACATATGCTTCAAAGAAGAATAGTTGATACATCTACTTTTCCAATTTTATTATTTATTCTAATCATCACTAATAGCAGTGATGAAAATAATTGAGCAATTCCATCATCTTCTTTGGTCTAAAGCTGATTGAATATGTGATCGAGATTACTGTGCTGGAATGAAAACTGTGAAAGCAAAGATAATTGAAAAACTATGGACTTGGTGACAGAAATGAATTGGTGATCATATGGTAGTGTTTTACAAGACAAATGACTTCTCCATTGCGGATATCTTTTTGTTAACAATAGAAAAAATGACAATATTGATAGGGCTCATCAGATGAAGCACAATTCAAGTTGACTATGTCTGTGGGAAGACACATTGTTGAAACTCAGTATCTGCAAAAACCAAGGCAAGTGGCCACTGTGGAACAGCACGAAACAGAGAAAAATGATGGAGGGAACACAGAGATTCAACTTCCCCCAAATAATGGGCCAGCAGTTTATCAACTCAAGAGATAGCATAGGATTAAGAAATGACAGAGTATGTGTCATGCACCAGACCTCTTTCAAATCCTAAAGATCAAAGACATCCCTTTTGAGGACTGAAGTGTAGTGGGTCGCGCCATGGTATTTTCGATTGTCTCCCATGCAAGTGAAACTTGTCGATAAACAAAATAGACTGGAGGAGCATGGTTGCCGTTGGACTATGGTGTTGGCAAAAACTGCTGAGAGTAACATGGATGCCCAAAGGAAAGTATAGCCAGAATACTCTTTTGGAGTGACCAGCCCTTGGAAAAGACAATCATGCTGTGCTTGCTTTGGTGGCACATATACTAAAAGAAAACCTTGCTGGGCGAGATTGGTACAGAGGCTGCAATCTTGGGCTCCACCGTAACCTGGTACGGGACTGTTCACAGAAACATTATTCATAAATGGGCCTGCACAGCATGTTGTTCAATAGTACACGACCGTGCTAAAAGTCAGCACCAATGCAAAGGCTTTTCTGAACATGACATCTAAGTGAATGCATGCATTATGTGGTATTTTTATTTGGTTTATTTTACTTAACCTAACAGAGCCCTGGTGATGTAATGATAATGCATTAGACTGTGCACCTCAAGCTGAGCAGTTCAAAACCCTGCCATCCTTGGGAGAAAGACAAGACTTTCAACACCCATGAAGTTACAGCCTTGGAAATTGACAGGGGTAATTCTATCATGTCCTATCGGGTCACTGTGAGTTTGCATCAACTCGATGGTAGTGAGTTTGGTTTTAGAATGTGCTCAAGGATCTACTCTATTGTAGCATGTGCCAACACCCCATTCATTTTAATTGTTCAATGACATTTCATTGCATGGTTTTACAGCATTTAGTTTACCCATTCATTACTAGATAGGCATTAGCATCCATGCTATTATGAATAATGCCTTTCATGAACATTCATGTGTCAGGTTTTGCTTTTTGCAATTATTATGGGGGAAGGCATTTTTTTTTATTTTTCTTTAGTATTTATCTAAAATTGAAGTTGCTGGATCATATTTAATTGTGTGATCTACCAGTTCAAGAAACATTCAATCATTTTCCAAAGTAGTCAAAACATTTTAAAATTGCATCTTCAATCTAATGAATATACCTATATTTTCACCCAAACTCTTATTTTCTCTTTGAATTTTTAAAAGTTTTATGGATGTAAAGTGCTAATGCAGCATGATAATATTTGCATTGTCATATCCAGATGATACCCCAGTGCTTGCTAAAGTCAATATACTTGATGTACTTACTGATGAAGATCAAATACTATAAACTTTGGTATGTATTACAACTCAGAATAAAAAAAACAAGTACTACTTAATAGGCTTATTTTCCATTTGCATATCATTTCAGAGACAAGACCCTTCAAATATTTCTCTATTTTAATTAGATTATTTGTCTTTTATTATTGAATCGTAACCATTCCTTATATGGTCCTGATACAAGTTTCAATGGGATATATGGTTTATAAATATTCTTTCTGTGGATTTTCTGCATACTTTCTTGATTGCATATTTTGGAGAAAGAAATTTTTTATAAGGTCCAATTTATCTATTACTTTGTTTTTTCATTTGTCCACATATGTAAGGAACTATTTCATGAACTATGGACACTTAATGCTCTTCTATATTTTCTTCTAGAATTTCCACACGTTCAGTGCTAATATTTAATTATGTTTAATTTTAATTAATTTTATATATGGTATATACAGAGATCCAACATCACTTCTTTGAATGTTCAGATAGTTTTGTTGTTTTTAGAAACATTATTCTTTATCCTATAAAATTGCCTTGGACAACAAGGCAATTACTTTATAATACATATTTATAATACACAAGGCAATTACTTTATAACACACATTTAGATTGATAAGTGAGGCTCTAAACATTTTGTTTGCTTGTTTTGCTTTTGTCTTTGTTTACTGTCATGAATTATACACAACCAAGTCTCCAAAACTTCAACAAACTTACACATGTCCAATTGAGTGACATTGATTAAATTCTTTCCCTTTTTCAACCTTTGTCAATATTGGTCTATCACCACGAAGGGGAACTCAACATTTGACCATTTCCCTCCCTTCCTGCTCTTGGTAGCCATTGCTAAATAGAACTGTGTTATTATAAAAAGATAAGTCTGGCTGTCTTGTTGTTGTCAAGTGTCTTCAAGTTGGTTTCAATTCAGAGTGACCCTATGCACCACCACCTGATCCTGTCCCATCATCACAATTGTTCTTAGGTTTGAACCCATTGTTGCAGCAACCATGCCAAATCATCTCTTTGAGGCACTTCCTCTTTTACACTGCCCCTCCATGTGGCCAAGCACCATGCCCTCCACAGACTGTTACAGGAGACAGCGACATGAGACAAAGTCTTGCTTCTAAGGAGTCTTGCTTCTGGCTGCACTTCTTCCAAGACCTATGTGTTTGTTCTCTTGATAAGCCATTGTATGCTGAATATGCTTCTCAGCACCATAGTTCAAGTGCATTGGTTTTTCTTCAGTCTTCCTTACTCAGTATCCAAATTTCACATGCATGTGAAGCAATTGAAAATACCATGACTTGGTTCAAATGCACCCTAGTCCTCAAAGTAATGTACTTATTTTCAACACTTTAAAGACACCTTCTTTAGCTGACTTACTGAATGCATTTCATCCCTGAATCTTATGACTGTTGCTTTCAGGAGAATTGATTGTGAATCCAAGCAGAGAAAATCCTTGACAACAGCAATCTTTCTCCATTTATCATGATGCTACCTGTTGATCCAATTGTGAGTATTTCAGCTGTTTTTACTTTGACTTGTCATCCACACTGAAGGTTGATGTTCTTGACCATCATCATCATGGCTTCCCTTTCTCCTCACTTTCAGTAAGCAAGATTGTGATATATCTATATCATATTGTTCATAAGCCTTCCTCCAACACTGATGCCATGTTCTTCTTCATATAATCCAGCTTCTTGGGTCATTTGCTCAGTATACAGATGAACAAATAAGATCCTATGTTGCAGCCTTAAGACACACCTTTACTGATTTTCAACCATGCAGTATTCACTTTCTGTTCACACAACTACCTTTTGTCCCATGTACAAATTCAGCAGGTATTCTGGAATCAAGTTTTCTGGAATTCCCATTCCTCTCAAAGTTAGCCATAGTTTATTAGGGTATACAGAGTCGAATACTTTTCCCCAGTCAATAAAACACAAATAAACATCTTCCTGGTACTCTTTATTTGAGCCAAGATCCAACTGACCACAGCAATGATTTCCCCTCTTACATGTCCTCTTCTGAATCTGGCCAGAACTTCTGACAGTTCCTTTTCAATGTCTTGTTGCAACCATTGTTGGATGATCTTCAGCAAAATTTTACTTGCTTGTGTTATCAGTGACATTATTCTAAAGTTTGAGTATTCTCTTGAGTCACCTATCATTGCAAGGGGTACAAATATGGATATTTTCCAGTTTTTTGGCCAAGTAGCTGTTTTCTGGGTTCCTTAGGACAGTTCAGTTAGAGCAACCAGTGTGTCATCAGTTTGTGGAACCATTTCATTGGTATTCCATCAATTCCTGGAGCCTTGTTTTGAGGTAATGGCTTCAGTGCTATCTGGTCTTCCTTCCATACCAGTGGTTCTTTATTATATGCAACCTCTCAAAATGATTGAATGTTGACAAGTTATTTTGGGTACAGTGACTTTGTGTATTCTTTCCATTTTCATTTGGTGCTTCATATATGATTCAATATTTTACCTATAGAATCTTTCTCCGGGCTTGGGTTTTTTCTTCAGTTCGTTCAGTTTAAGATATGCTGAATATGTTCTTCATTCTTCTTGTTGTTTAGCTCTAGGCCTCTGCATAGTACAAGACCAGACCTTCTCTCATTTGGGTGTTTTTTAATTTAATTTTGCTGTTGGTATTTACTTTTGGTTTCATTGATGACTAACACAGTATTGACTAGAACATCAAAAGATATCCCTGCCTGCTTCCTAATTGAAGAGGAAATAATCTAATCCTTTCTTATTTCCCATGATGTTCTTCCAACTCATAGTGGTCTTACATATAACAGAATCAAACATTGTGTACCATCTTCGTGATCGTGGCTGTTTCAGTCTTCCTTGCCTTTGTCAATCCTTCCCTCTTCCCAAACACGGTCTTCTTTTCTAGTGATGACTTTTCCTGCAGCATGCCCAAAATAATGAAATCAAAGTCTTGCCATCCATGCCTATGAGGAGTTCTTTGGTTGGCAGATCTACTAAGAATATGTCTGCTCTTCACCAACAGATATTATGTTATAGACTTGACTGTGTTTCCCCTAAAATTATAGTTCATGGATTTGCCAATCACATCTCATTTGGGAATAGGGCTCTCTGAGCTATGCTGAGGTCATAACAGTGTGGATCAGGCACAAAAAAAGCAAATTCAAATGGAAGAAAGATAGATGCTCTGTGAAGATCTTTCTGACATCACAAGAAAACACTAAGGTAAGGAGTTCCCCCAAGAGTAAGTAAAGAGTGCCTTGCTCTAAAACTGATATTCTTAAAGCAGACTTCTAATCTCCTAAACTGTAAGAAAATATACTTTTGCACATTCCTATCCCACCACTTGCAATAATTTTGTGCTAACAGCACTGTGAAATAAAGACAATGGTTTTTATAACTGAGTTATTTTCAACTCAGAAGTGGTTGTTGTAGGTAATCTTAAGAAAAGCATGATAATAAAATTGTAATTCTATAGTAATAAATTTGTGATATGATTTTAGTTTCTGGAACTGTGAAATGCTATCTGATTTATTTTAGAATATGTTAATAATTAGAATTTATATTGGTACATATGCCATCATCTTCTCAGAAAAAAAAAATAATCATAATGATTTAGTATGTCCCTCTACTTACCATCTCACCCTAAACCCCCAGTCATAATTGCATAGCCTAAAAATATGAGATGTGGGAATTGAAATTTGGCATAGGACAAGAAGAATATTTCTAAGTCATGATCATTTCTGTGCCAATCTATGCTAGCCTAAAAATGGGGCAGTTGCCTAAAGAATAATTCTGTGTTTAGAATTCAGCAAAGTGATCTTAAGATTAGGGAAGAATGCCTTCTTCATTTCTCACTGTAGCTGATTCCTCTTAACCTAGTACTGAAGTCAAATAAAAACAGGAGGGACTAAGGAATAGGTTCAAGAGGGAATGTGGACAGTGCAGAGATTAAAGGGATACAAAGATAGGGGGAACTCCAGTCTGGTCAAAATCAAGCCAGCTTCTAATGCTGCAGGTCATGGTTGCTCTCCCTTAGGGAGTTGAGAAAGAATTTGTAAATAAGATTCAGTGGGAAATTTCTGAATCCTCTACCCTAAAACTAAGTGTCTGTATGGAATCCCCAAACTGCTGGGTGGTGGAAAATTCAACGCTGTGCTCTTAATGTACTCTATTCAAAATGGCAGGCGTTTCAGTAGTAATACAAAACCCCTGATGATTTTGAGGGTAATCTTAAAATGGAAACGCTACTTGCATGATTCATGATTCTTTTACTAATGTACGCATGGCCGCTCCATCCTGGGGTCATAGGTCGCTGCCAGGTAACTCTCAAGTCTTACTGATGGGTGATGGCTGCCCAGCATGATATTGTTCCATTTCTTCACTGCATGCTTCCATTCCCCATGTGCGCACTTGACCTTAGCATTTACTTGATTTGCTAAAACAAATGGAGTGTGAGAAACTTTCAGATATGACTTTACCCATAAAAAAGGTTAAAACATTTGTGATAGAGAATAAGAAAAGGGTTGGAAGAAATAAGAAAATTAAGAGATATCTCTGGACTCATACATGTCTTCCCAGCTGTGAATATTGTAAGGGCTTTCTTTGTGAAAATCCAAATCCCACAGGGGACTTAAAAGCAATTAAAATAACGTGAGTGATTTTCCTAACTTCACAGTGTCATTACGCATGTGATAAAAACCTTACTAATAATTGGAAAGTTATCTGTATTAAGATTTCAGCGCAAGGAGATAATCTGTGTAATTCAGAATCGTGAGCCATCAGCAGGGAACTGACTAATGGAAGCAAATTCTCTAGCCCGCATGGCCAGCTGCATCAGGGAACTTCAAACAGGTCCTTACATTGACAACCTTAGTTTGTTGTGGCTTAGAAATACCTACGTGCTTTGAGAAAATGTGCAGGGACACCAAATATTAGTTTCACAAACTAAGTCTAATCTCCATGGGGGAAAGACAAAATTAGTCAAGGGAAGGGGGAAGAATGAATTCAATAACAGGATACCTTTTTTAATAATGAATCATTTTAGTGTAATCAACATTCAAGGCTCATTTGGTGGAAACACAGAAGACTCAAGTTTGGGGACAAAATTCAACCATTCCTGTCATTTTCCACTTGACAAGGGGAATACACAGCATGCCATAATGCTCTTAAATCCATGCTGATTTTCTTAGGTGTCCACAAAACAGACCAACAATCACCATCAAGTTGATATCTGCTCATGGCAGCTACTTGCACACCAGAGTTTTCACTGACTGGCATTTGTAACTCGACCTCCAAACTTCTCTTCCAAGGTTCCTCAGACCTCTGTACTTTGGGTTATCACAGTCAAGTCCAGGCTGTGGTAGTCTAGGTAGACTAGAGAAACAAATTCATAGACATGCATATGAATATAAGGGAAAAGGTTTATATGCAAGAGGAATGGAACATTGAGAAAACACCTCAATCCAGTCCACTCCAAGGTCATAAGTCCGATATGCCCATATGTCTGATACCAATCTATAAAGTCTCCTTCCAACTTCTGAAGCACGTGCAAGGACACCAGGAAAATTACAAGCTACTGGGTACAGAATATTGTGTATCCAGCTGGGGTAGATGAATCCTGGCGCTGGCAGGGGTCTCCCCATGACTCCTCATTTCCAGGGCTCAGGGTCCATCAGCAGTATCCATTGGTGGTAGAAGCATCTCAGTGCTGGCAGGGATCTCTCTGTGGCTTCTCCAGCCCCAGAGGTCTGATTCCATCAGGGCTTCTTCTCCGGCTTCTCTTCTGGCTACTCCAGTCTCCAGGAATCAGCATGCTGTCATCTCATCTTGTCAGTAGTTCATCTCCTAGGAACTCAGCAAAGTCTCTCTTCTCCAATTGGGAAATACCACAAGACTTCCCAGAATTCTCAGGAGAAAGCCATGCCCCCCACAGAAGTCTCATTGGCTATCTCCAGATTGACAGGGACTCCCAATCATGAAATTGACACAGGAGTACATGACTGCCACAAGGACAAAGGCATAGTAAGGAAAAAGTGGAGAGAAAAGTTCTTGAGTTTTCCAGAGGATGCTAAAGGAACCATTAGAGGGAAGGTATTTCAGAGATCACTCACATGCAGTTTTGTTATTGTAGCATTGACGAAATGAAGAACTCTGCGGCTTGCTGAACCCCATCCATTTGAATGAATGCCAAAACTGAAATTCACCTAAGTGCTGATATAAAAAGAGAAGTTGATTTCCTATAGCAACACAGAGGAGTCCTGGTGGTATAATGGTTAAGAGGTGGGCTGCTAAGGTTAGCAGTTCAAAACACCAACCACACCATGGAGAATGATGGGGCTTTCTACTTTTCTCAAGAGTTACAATCTCAGAAACTGACAGAGGCAGGTCTACCCTGTGCAGTAGCCTCCCCTTGAGTGGGAATTGACCAGAGGGCCGTGAATTGTAGAAGCCCCTAGTAACCAGCCTAACTGAAGTATAAAAGTATATAAGCACACACATGACACCTCCGTGAAGCTAGTGCTTCCCTTTAGAATAGTTTTCCTTATGGAAAGACCATCCCTTCGTAATTCCTTTGGTACACGTGTGATGACGATGACTTACTTCTCTTTGTCTAAAATGCCTTTTTTTACGAGAAATGTTTCTCTATTTGAAAAAAGCAGAGTTGTCGGTTGACAGTTATTTCCTCTTAGCCCTTTCAGATTTCATTCTATTGTTCTTTAGCTTCATTGTCTCTCTTGAGTGGTCACAGATTTCATTCTATTATTCTTCAGCTCCGTAGTCTCTCTTGAGAAGTCGGCTATCAGTATTGTGATTTCTCCTTTGAAGATCTTACGTTTACTTTTGTTTTTCAAAGAAATATGTTGCCTTTATCCTTGGCTATAATAAAGTTTGCTTTGCTGTGACCAGTTGTAAGTTGAATTTATTCTGTCCTTAGATCTCAGAGATGTTTACTTTTGTGGATTAACATGTAGTCTCAAAATTGGTAACATTTACCTATTTTCCCTTAAAACATAGCTCACTTGACTAGTATTAGTCAGTTTTCTAGTCTAAAACGATATGGCTTTAAAACTTCTGTTCTTAAACACTAGAAGCTACTGCTTTTAAGGAGACTGAAGTCTAGTGACTCCACTCCTTGTGTCAGAATTCATATTTAACGGTGCAAATCTGATGAACTTTTATGAAGAGAAGAAGCAAATCAATGACAATGAGTCTAAAAAATAAGTCAGAACTTTGCTGGTGACAAATATTCGGCACATATCCATTTAATCTTTACCCAAATATTAAAAAGTTATGCTTTTGTTTCCTTCATTTCATAGAGGAAAGGTTTTAAACCCAGGCAGATGCAGAGGATATGTTCTGTAAAGCAATGTTTTATGCTCTCTTTCTGAAGAGGAACAGAAGGCAAGGGGCTCCTCAGGGTGAAGGAGGTTACGTGGTAGATGCATGCAGACTCTCTGTGAATCTTCACAGGATTCTTATATCCGCGACTTCTCCTGTTCTTCTCCCCAATGACCCATGGATAGCAAAGAACCCCTGGGATAGCGGAAAATATAGAGTCCAGGAGTGATGTGGTACCTGAAACTCTGCTTATCAAACTGTGGTTTTCTTCACTATTTGTTTTTCTGCTCCTCTGCAGCCTGACCCGCTCTTTCTAACTTTTTCAGATGTTGAGTGTTTAATCTTCTTCGTCCCCCCTCTCACATTCCCTTCCTGTAAGAGCCCTCATAGCAAAGCGGTCAAAGCATTCGGTTGCCAATTTTAAGGTCGGTAATTCAAATCCACCAAGCATCGCACTGAAGAAAATGAGCTAACCTGCTTTTAGTTTGGATTGTATGCATGTGTGTGCGCTTGTGAATGGTATTTGTATTTATTTTTCTAAGTAAAGATGGAATGTTTGCTGCAATTTGTGAAATGAAAGCATAAGGAATGGAAAAGTTCTTTGATTTTTCAGTACATTGGTTTTGGGATCACAAATGCATGTTGCTCATGATAAGTAAGTCACTACTTGGAAATCCATCCCTGGAAACCGCTTCAATCTTCACCCACAGACAGGAGCCTGCACATCGCAGTCCTCCTCAGAAGTGCATAGGAGATGGACAAGTAGCATTGAGTCCAGTCTGGCATAGGACATCTGTAATAGGACTCAAATGTAAGTGGGTTTAAACTCTTTCATGTCATTCATCCCCTATATGTCATACAGCATGGAATAACAATGTTCTGGTGTCACTGGACCATCTCAGCTGGGAGGACTTATTACATTTAATGGATTAAGAGGAAGTTGGTGGTGTAGTGGTGGCAAGGTGGGCTCCAATCCTCAGAGTTGGCAGTTTGAAACCACTATCAGTTTGGCAGGAGAAAGACTAGGCTTTCTACTCCCATAAAACAGTTACAGTCAGGGGCTGAGCCCCGGTGGCGTAAGTGCTTGAGTGCGGAACTGCAGCCCGCAGGCTTGGTGGTTCAAATCCAGCGGCGGTTGGGTAGCGCCCAGGACCACGAGAGGCAGTGATGCCCACAAATAAAAAAAAAAAAAACCAGTTACAGTCAGGAAAACCCACAGGAGGTTGCTATGTCTCAGTGTTGACTCTATGGCAGTGAGTCTGTTTGTTTTGTTTGGGGTTGTTAAACTTTAAAGTTACTGACTTGGCTCTGTTTCATCTTGTTACTTAATGATACTCTGTTGTTTTTCTACAACTCCTGGATCCCTCAGTCAATTAGTGCTCACGGTCTCTTCAAAATGTTAAAGAATGAAGATATCACTTTGAGGACAAAGGTGTGCCTAACCTAAGCCATGATATTTGCAATTGCCTCACATTTATATGAAAATTGGTCAATGAAAACAGTATTACTAAGAATATATAGCAATTAGGTTTTATGTTGGCTGAACCAAGGTTCTCAGTGGTTTGAAAATCATGCTCCATGTACTAATACAATATAATCAACTTCATGATGGAGGCCTAGCATATCGCAATCGACTCTGTGAGCTGCCATGGTCTTGATTCAATTGGAAGAAAGACATCTCAGGGATGTGGCCTACTCATCTTTTAAAGTAGACCCATGGGAAAGGTTCACTTGCCTTGGGTCTGGATCCTGTATCTGATCCACTGACTTCTTGCCATGTGGCCTGCTGATCCCAGGAGCTATCAGCTTGCTGCCATCCTTGAAGTTATTGGGCTCTGCAACCATCAGCTTGTGGTCTTCCTGTTTCATCTACCTGCTTCCCAATGTGTCACACCCTGCAGTCAGGGGAAGATTTCAGCTCAGCACCTGACCCACCACTTTGAACCAGACTGGATGCTTTTACCACTTTTACAAGCCATCTCTTAATGTACATCTCTTTCTCTTTATAAGCACAAATAAGTGTCATTAATTTTGCTTCTCTAGAGAACCCAGCCTAACACAGAATATATATTTGAAAAGCATAATTGATCAAATTAGTCTAATTTATTTATACAAAACACCAAATAGAAAAAACTATAGAATAAACCATTCTTTTAAAAAACAACTGGACCATTTGATATGTAGCGATAGAGAAGAGTTTTAAAATTTAAAAATATTAAAGTTATGTGCCCTTGGATTTCAGTACCCTTAAAATCAGGAGAACTAAACCAGCAAGCAATATCTAAACAGTGCCCAAATGTTTAGGAATCACATAGTTTATTTCTATTTAATTGACAATTTAATATTATTAGATTAAATAATCCCAGTTAAAATCCTAGAAGGTTGTTACAAGTATGTGTGTGTATGTACATGAGAAAGTGATTAATTCATATGGAAATGCAAATGCCAATAATAAACACTTTCTTGAGGAGAAGCAAAGTTGGATTTACATAACCATAAAGCAAGAATTAGAGAGAATAATGCTGTTTGATATTGATGCTGCAATCCTCACATTTAGAATCGCTCTAATATAAAATATGGCCTTTTCAATAATTTCTGGGTTAATTGAATGTTCTTAGAGAAAAAATAAATCATCATGCTCATATATGTGTGTATATATATGTATATATATATAGAGAGAGAGAGATAAACAACTTCCACTGGATTCTAAAACAAAATATAAAATTTGAGTAGTAAAACATATAATATAGTCTTAAAGAATGGACGTTTTAAAATAGAAGGCATATATATTAAGCCTCTGAACAAATAGTGACAACTTAAATCTCCTTAAAATTGAATGTTTTTCATTATTAAAATACATCCTTAAAAGGAAAATAATTAACCACATAATGAGGATATTTACATATATTTGTATGTATATCTGAGTGTTTGTTTAAAGACTTGCACACAGCATATATAGTTTGAGTCTCTAAAATGCCAGTCACTCAATTAAAGGTGAGTAAAATGTTTGGACATCTGGATGTTAAATAGGCACCAACTATATGAAGAGAAGCTGGATATAACTGTAGCACACCAATGCAAATGAACTTACAAGCTAATTCTGTCCCCCCTAAAACAAATTACCTTCAAGCGGATCTGGCTCAGAGGAACTCCCCAGAAGAGGACTGGACATCCAAGGGAGGTGAACTGCCACATGCTTCTCTCACGGAGCAGCTGGTGCATTTGTACATCTGACTTTTTGGTTAGCGGCAAAGTGTTAATCTACTTCCTCCCCAGAGTTCATGCCTCCATTATTGAGGCTAAACTTGAAAATAAAACAAGGAGGAATGGACAAAAGGAAGGAAAGAAGCAAAAAGGAGGGAAGAAAGCAGGGAAGAAGGAAGAAAGAGAGGGAGGGAAGGTCATAAGGAAAAAGGGGAGGACGGGAAGAAAAAAATGGAAGGGGAAAAGGGAAAGGGAATGAAGGAAAAAGAGGAAAGAAGGCACAATTCCAATGATCAAGTGGAAATAAAGCAAGGAAAGTTCTCATACATCAGAAACACTATTAAATAATATTGGGTAAAACTGATATGTATTTCCCATGAACTCAGTAACTTCACTCCCCATAGAAATGTGCGCATGAATTTGAAAATTCACAGCTGACTCATTACTAAAAAAAAGTGACAACAGTAAGGCAAGAACCACAGTGATCATTAGAAATGGATGGTTAAAGAATTTGTTTCATATTCATACAATAGACTCCAATGTGGCACTGTTTCCCAGGAAGGGTTATACTGCCCTCTGGATGGTGCTGGGAAAAATCTACAGGGACTGCAAAAGCAGATACCTATACTTTATACTGGATCATGGGCTATAGTAAATAAGATTGCAATTACTGTGGGGTTGCTGAGTAATTATTTTCTCCTGTAAAGGAAAAATAGGACAAATAGAGTTGGGAATTCATGCTATCTATCATTAAAAATGAATAAACTATAGTTATGCAAACTACATGGGTAAATCTGCAAGCACAACTTGAACAGAGAAAATTATAGGCACAAAAGAGTATTTAACTTAGTATTCTGCTTCTATAATGCTTAAGAGTATGAGAACTAAGTTGTGTTATTTAAAATTATAAGGGGGTAATTGACAAGACATAAGGGACACTTCTAGCGCATTAATGATGAGGTATTTCTTCATCTGCCTGGTGGTTCCATACATATATTACTGTGCAGAATGTGTATTGAGCCTTACATTTGAAAACTCTCTGTGTTTAAAATGATCTCTGAAGATCACTAAATTTTCAGTGCTAGAGCAAAGAGTCATCAGGAAATCAGGTGGTAACTTGCTACCAAAAATGATAATGCCCGGGGTCTTAAAGGCTTACCTTAAACAAGCAGCCATTTAAGGGAGTCACCAGCAAGTCCACAATGAAGAAGAAGCACATGTGATCGAAGGATTTCTAATGATAAAATTCAAAATCAGAGAAGGGAAAGGTACTGGGGTTTAAACTCTGAACACCCTATTTGCAGGAGGCTATAGTTGATGTTGAAAGGTCAAAAGTGATTTGAAGAGTCCTCATGTGGACTATGCCTCTATTGAAGTCCTTCAGATCATTAAACATGGATATGAACAGTCGAGTCACAGACAGGGAGAATTGAAAAGTGGATTGCTACAGATAGGGTTCTGTTTAAATTTAGCACTTTCATCATTTGCTTCCTCTTTCTTACCTATTTATAACTCATCCTAGTTTTTACTTGCCAATTTATTCTGCAATTATATATTTCCTGTATTGTATTTGATTCTTTTTATTCTTATTGTTCTTCATTTTGTGAGATTTTCTTTATATGGAATTCAGGATATATAGACCTACAGGTCAGCAACTAGATCAATGATTCCTGCAATTCTGACAGAGAAGGTGTGAGGACAGGAGATGCTTAACAAGTCAATACTGATGGTGGCAAAAATTGCACCATTCTTTTCGATGTATTTTGATTTATAGGATATGTGAATTATATGTGAATAAGATGGTGACAAAAAATAAATAATAGTAAAATGAAGGCAACAGTTTTCCCCACATCCACTTATGTGAAAATTCAACAAACAAAAATAAAGAACAGAGATAATAAAAATGTCAACATATGTTTGCTCTCCTTGAAATTGTACACCTGGATAAGAACAACAACACTGACTTCAAATGATGATAAGCAAAAACTCATGTTAACATGTGTAATGCACCAGCTTATATTTCTGCCAAACTCTTATCAAGTATACGAGATTTTGGCAACATGTGGTGAATTAAGGACACATCATGTGTCTCATTCCCAATTCACCTTTACACATCTAGTGAAAAGCCCCAAAGTAGGAGATATTGTAAATTTATATGATGGACAGGATTACATAAAACAGACTATAATATACAGACACTTTGAAAATAGAGCAATTGGAAGAATAAGGATACTGTGTTGGGCTTTGGATGGGAGAACATCACAGAACGACAGTTACAGTATGACATATGGATTTTATGTCTGATCACAAGATTTCCTTGGGGAAATAACAGTTTATCTGGTGGGCTATCTTAGGGGATTTCCATTCTGCCACCCATTTTTGAGCCACCCTTAAACGTTAAGAAGCAAAATGTATTTCCTTTGCACTCAAAGGAACAAGATGTGGGCTGAATGTCACAAACAGTGGCTGAAGCAAACTCCTTGTGTGTTTCTGCTGTCTGATTCACTCACTCGGTGTCACTCTGTCTTCCTGGAGCACCTCACAATGCCACTGGGACCATCATTCTAGCCAGAAAGAACCACCAGAAGGTCAAACTTCAAAGAACACCTCACAGCCCCCCCTTGCAACTTGGTATTGTTTCTGTTTTTGTTTTCAAACAGCATTGACTGAAAGAGTTAGGTTCCCTGGAACCTTTAAGGATCAGATGGGCCTGCACCTTCCAAGGACTCGCTTCTTCTTTAAAAGCACAATTGTTGTTCAGTTTCTCTCAGGTGCAGACTCATTAGCTCTTGACTGGCTCTCCTTGTTTGCGGACTACTTGTGGAAAAAGCCATTTACCCTGGTGAATGTCAAGGTTAGTGCAAACTGTCCTTGTCATCCGTCTCTCTGGCAGAAGGTCAGGGATAAGCTTTCCTCAAATGGGCAGCGTCAAACAAAGCAGAGATGGACTTCACTCACCAAAAGGAAGCAAAGAGGCCTGCTCAGGAGTCGATAAACATTCCTGTGGGCTTTGAGGACAAAAAGATTAACTCCTCTCTTGCCATTCCAAGAACTCTTCACTGGAAGATGCCATCTAAGCCTTGAAGGACATGAGAGAAGTGTATAAAGGGTTATTTCTGTCCACCCATATCTATCCCGATGTGCAGATCTATCATCTCCCTTTATGGTGTATTTTCTTTAAAAAAGTGTTGTCCAATTTGAAAGAACACCCCCCTATGCTAGTCTCTTCTCTGTTTGATTTTTTTCCCCAATTGTTTTCCTCGCCCCTTCAGTTAGCTTTGATAGGCAATGTGTCTGGCATCAGGTGTAGCTCTGTTGTCTTTGAGTCAGATCTCAATTTATTTTCATAGAAAAGTAGAATATTTAAGCTGGAAAGCACCTTCTCACCAGCCTCCCATCCAATATCTGTAGCAGTTACCATCATTGATCACCCCCAATGGCTCAGACATTGCTGCCTTTAGTACTTGGAGCAACTTACGGTGAGGAAGACAGCTGTCTTTACATTATGCATCTGGGAACTTTAACCCCTTCCAGCAAGTCCTGTAAGCCAGATGATACAGAGGCCCAGTCTGTGTACAGTACTGCAGCTCCATGAGTGCTTAGAAGAGTATGTCTGCAGCATGCAGTTCTTTTCCTCTCCTGATTGAATATTCCAGTTTTTACATGAAGTGACAGCCAGACAAGCCCCCTTTCTGTTCACACTCTTCTGAGGGCCTCCAGATTTTGCAGAGTGGCCTGAAAATATGAATCATCAGTCAGACGATGCTGAACCTCAGTAGTACAGTGGTAAGCAAAACGATGGCAGTTCGGACCCACTGAGGGTTCCATGAGGGAAAGATGTAGCATTCTGTTTCTATGAAGATTACAGCCTGAAAAGTCTGCTCTGTACTATATACGCACCATGAGTCAGAATGGACTCACCAGCATAGGTTTCAGTTGATTTTTGTATGAACTGTGAATTCTATACATATTCATATGCAACATCTATATGTATATCATGCCTATATACAATTATAAACATATGAATAACTTTACTATATCATATAAAATCCTTTATATGTGATATATTTACATTGTATGTGGAACATATGATAAATGTCTCTGATAGATATATGTAGTGAGTATATATTATACCTTTCTTTCAATATGACATTTGCCATTCTTGATTCATGGAAAAATCAATTAATACACCAAAGTCTTTTCACATAAATTCCAGCCAGGCAGATTTATTCCTCTACTGGTAGATTCTAATCACAAGTCACAAACAATGTACTCATTGTTTAAGCATTCTATCATCATCTCACCTTAACTGCTTACTGCCCACCTTCTGACACTTGTTATATTAACCTACGCAAGCACATATGTTTTTTCCCTTTGGGTGTATTACTGTTATCCCCACTGACAAGAAAGCCAAACCCAAAATCTCTGTCTTCCAGTTGATACTGTAAGGTGACCCCGTAAGACAGCATAAACTTCTCACTACTGTGTCTGAGGCTGAGAACCTTTATGGAAGCCGACAGCCTCCTCCTTCTCCCAGGAAGTGGTTGGTGGGCTTGAACCACCACCTTTAATTTAGCAGTTCAATGTCAAATGGACACCAGGACCAGAATTCCTTGAATGAACTCTGTGTGACTGTGTGCACCATGATGTGGATATCTGTTAAATTTGATGATCCACCCTCTTTCCGCACCCCCCCCCCAATGAATAATTATACTACATTTGCCAAGGAAGGATCCAGGATGAAAATATATCCAAACTGAGTGTGTTATTGTTATTTTTATTTTTCATGTGCCCTTGGTGCTGCAAGATTTCAGTGGGCCCCTCAGGCCTGTGTGCCCAGAGCTCTCCACACCGCCCCCAGCCCCTCCCACTATTGATGCACAGGTCGGGAGGGGAGAGGCACACACTTGGAGGCTGCACCTGCTAAGAGGAGAAAAATCAATTTTCATCATCCAAAAATACAGCACTACTGGCACACAAACGAGTCGCTCAAGGTCTCTAGGGTCCACAAGGGAGTCCCAAGAAGAGAGGCATATGCTTGGAACAAAAGTCAGTACTCCGTCCATGTAGCCGGAAGGGTAGTGGAAGCGGACATGAAGAGCAGGGAGGATGGCACGTCCCCATACTGGTCCCCTGATCTTCAAGAAATACCAGGTGGAATATGGAACCATTTCCCATCAAAACACTGAGTGGGAAATATTTTAGAGAGTCACCTTTAAATTTGTTATTATTCTGAATGTCCTTAAATGGTAAATACAGTTGAATAAAAAACCTATTTGTGATTCCATATTTATAATTTTACTACAACTCTTTACTAAATGTTGATAATAACTTTGTGCCTACTAGAGCAGGAAACCCTGGTGGATGAGTGGCTTCCTATTCCACAGCAGCAGCCACTCCATGCAAGAAAGATGAGACGTTCTGCTCCTGTGAAGCTTTATCATCTCAGAACGCCCAATGTCTCTACACTGACCTACCATATCTATGAATCCCAACGCAGTGTCCTGGTGACACCGAGTCTTTTTTGGTATTTCAAGTTGGACTTTTATAATTGAAAGCAAGAGAGTATGTATTTAAAAACACTAAAGGGTTCGGTGGTCAATAAAACTGAGAAACAACATGTCTTTATATAAGTGAATGTTGTAATATGTCACAAATATTTTAGTTGCCTAAACAATGGAAGAAAAATATTTCTTTTACAAATTAAAATAATATGTGCTTAGATATATTAGAAGAGTAAAAAGTCTCACTTCATACATGCCTGATCTTACATCTCACCATAGCACACAGAAACAATCACTAAAATCATGACTTTCCTCCTGACTTTTTTCCTACTCATTTACATGACATATGTGTTTATAGATGTTTTCAACATATAAATGAATAATTCCATTTGGGGTTTTTAAATGTTATTGTTTTATAACTTAGCTTAAGCATGCACTATTTCTTTTGAAGTTATTTTTGTTTTGCTGTTTATAAACCCATTTTAAGCTTTTATATTTAAAAGCTTTCTGTATCACGAATGAATTTAAACCACATAAGTACACAATTATTCACTTTTATTCATGTCTTTTGCCCCAAATTGTTCTCAGGGACCAAAAAACGCCCAACTCACTGCCATCAAGGTGTTTCCAGTTCATTTCCACCACAGGAGACAGGGTGGAACTCTTCTCATGGGCCTCTGAGCCTGTAAATATGTACAGAAGTAAAAAGCCTCGCTTCTTTTTTGTGAAGTAGAGGATGATGTGGAACTGCTGATCTCGCACTTAGCATCCCAATACATAAAGACTCTGACTGCATATTCAGTCTGATATTCATACACCTTTCAAGAATTGCTTAGGAATAAACATGGTAAAATAGAATTTAAAGGTCAAGATCTATGAAAAGTTCCATTTTTTTATGAAAACTGGCAATTTGTCCTTCAGCAGAGAAAGTGCAAATTTGCATGGCGATGAGCAGTGAATGGTGGTCCCATGTTCCTGCGCTTCCTTGAATCTTTAGATCACTTGATTGTTTCATTTACCTAATAATGTCATTTTCTAAAATTTACACTTCTTGATTTATTTTGAGGTTTAGCCTCTCTTTAAAATCATTCGTCACTGTGTTCCTTGTTGTATCAAATTGCTTGTTTACTGCTTGGACAATTTGTATTGAGGTAATTATTCTACTTATTGAATTTTAAGATATCTTTGTTTATTATAAAGGTAATGTGTGCACTCTATGAAGATTGTGCACACTAAATGCACATTCTTATATGTTTCAGTTCATTTCTTTAAGGCTGCCATTTTTCTTTAAATTAGTCTCTGAAATATGTCCTCACATGTAGCATTAGTTTTCACATCATCAAATCTGTCAATTTTTGCCTTTGTAGTGTTTTTCTTTTCTGCATGCCTGCCCTGGTGAGAGTAAGAAGTTCCTGGAGAACAAGGATTTGAACTGTCAACCCTGTGGGCTGCAGTCCCGCACACAACCACTGCACCACCAGGGCTCTGCTGGCTTTTGCAGTTTTTAAGAGTTTTTTTTTTTTCCAATCCTTTCCTTCATTCTTTTCTTCTTCTTGTTCTAGAACAGCGTCTCAACACCAAGGTTTAACATTTTACTATGTTTCTATATCTTCTTGTGTATGTGTATACATATATGTGTATATGTGTGTACTATATATACTCAAGTATAAGCCAAGACAAATAGCAGCTGAGGCACCTAATTTTACCATAAAACTGCATCAAAACTGTGCTGAAAAACTAAGCTTATACATGAGTTTATCCCTATTATACATATATGGATATATACACACATATATAGTCACTTTAGTTAGTGGCCATCGAGTCAGTTACAACTCATGGAGGCCTTATTATTCTCAACAGAAGCACTACACGGTCCTGTGCCATCCTTACCATTTGTGTTAGCCTGGGTTGACTCAAGAAATGAATCCAGCCATGATCATTTATGCATAAGGAAGACCTTTCTATCAAGAAGTAATCATATAGCAAGAACGTGTTCCATCCCAGTCTGATTCAAGTCTGCAAGCCGAAGGTGAGTCCCTAAGTCCCTCTTCAGACTCATTCACCCATGTGCAGCGAGTCAGTAAGATCACAGGCCAGCAGAGACAGTCACGTGGATCCAAGGCTGTTGGAAACATGGCAGAGCTCCAGGCGCTCCCACGGTGTCTAGCAAGCAGGAAGGGGAAAAGGATCTCCTTATGAAAAAGCCACCGTCCAAGGGTGAAGCATCAGGCTAGAACCTGATTAACAGGTTTGACTCTATCTCTAATCAGGAGTGTGTAGCTGACATCAAATCATCTAACTACCTCACAATTGTTCCTGTACCTGAGCCCACATTTGCAGTGTCAATCCATCTCATTGAGGGTCATCCTCTTTTTTGCTTCCCTTTCACCTTATCAAGCATGATGTATATATTCATAATAGGGCTTTAATATAATTTTTAGTCAATACATCTTGGAAATTGGTATCAACTTACATAAATCACGTTTTTCTTTATTTAGAGGATCATTTGTTTCTCTTTTCTTCTATTAATTTATTAATAATATCAGTAGGTCTTTTGAACCTTTCTTAAATTATGGAGGTTGTATTCATTTAATAAGTTAGCCATTAATAAGTAAAATGGTCTCATACACAAGTATGAGGTATTTTATTATTTTATACATTATATATTTTTATAATGTCTATTTTATGTCTCAATACTAAGTTGAATAGTCTTTAGCTATTCTTAGTTGTTTTTTACTTACCTGGAAATTCTATTTACTGGTTGGGAAAGTTTTCATTTTTAAATTTTCCCAGGTTAGAAATACCCTTTAAATTATTATTTTTTTGAAATTGTGGTCAAATGATGTATTATTAGTATTATTAGTATTATTGCTCCCCTTATAGACATGTCTATTGTTCACTGAAAATTGAACTATAGGTCTCCCTGTTTGAATCTGAAGGGCTAATAGGGATTATAGTCTCCAGGGTTACAACAGACTCTATGAAACAAGCAAGCATGACTCAAAAAATAAGAAGAAGAAGAATTGGGGTTGTGTTCAACATTTAATTCTCAATCAGTTTGGAACTTTCTAACATGATCCACTCACAATAATTGGTCTTTTTCTGGTTTCAGAGTCTTGAAGACTGATGACTGCACAGTTAATTAGTCCACTGAACTAATCACTTTGGGGGGGGACGCTAATCATTTGCACGTGTCTTTGAGCTTCTTCACTCTTCTTTCCCCAGGATAGTGTGTGATCAATATGTGTAGTTTAGATGGCTGTCAAGCTTTTAAGACTCCAGTTCCTACTCACCAAAGTAGAATACAAAGCACTGTCATTGCAAACTTTTGCTAATTGACATTAGTGACCCAAAATGATGGTCCTGAGTTTGCATGCCCAGTGACCCCCTTACTGCAAGGTGTTGGGTTATGGCTAAGAAAATTTCATGCTTTTACCTGTATATGCTCCATCATATTCATGGTTGCTTTTGCAGCAAAGGCAAATGCATTTCCATGATGCTCATCTTCCTGATGTCATCCCTGAAGACAAAGCGGTTGCATAAATGTATGTGGTGAAAAAACTGATGGTGCCCAGCTAATGAAAAATACAGCATCTGGGGTCTTAACGGCTTCAAGATAAACAAGTGGCCATCTAGCTGAGAAAAAACAAAGCCCATATGGAAGATGCACACCAGCCTGTGTGTCGATGGGATCAGCTATCAGGCATCAAAAAATGAAAAATCATATCATTGTGAATGAGAGGAGTGTGGAGTGGACAGCCAAAGACCATCTGCAGGCAACTAGACATCCCCTACAGAAGGGTTGTGGAGAAGAAAGGGACCAATCAGGGTGCAGTATAGCAATGATGAAGCATGCTACTTTCCCCTAATTCTTTACTTACCCCCCCCCAAACACACACACTACCATGGCTAGACCACAGGATGTACACTGGTACAGATAAGAACTAGAAACATAGGGAATCCAGAGCAAATAAACCCTGCAGGACCATTAGTGAAAGTACCCATACCAGGAGGGAAAGAGGATGGTGGTTTAGAAAGGGGAAACCAATCATAAGGATATATATATAACCTCTTCCCTGGGAGATGGACAACAGAAAATTGGGTGAAGAGAGACACTGGATAGTGTAAGGTAAGACAAGATAATAATAATTTATAAATTGTCAAGAGTTTGTAGGGGAGCAGGGAGAAAGGGGGAAAAATGAGGAGCTGGTACCATGGGCTCCAGTAGAAATAAATGTTTTGAGAATGATAATGGCAACAGATGAGCTTGACACAATGGATGTTTGTATGGATTGTGATGAAAAGCGAGATTACCCCCCCCCCCAAAAAAAGAGTTATATGAGCCACTAATAAAATTATTTTTAAAAGGGAATAAAATATTGAATATACATATACAAATAAATGCCCCTGATAAAATCTATACATTCTGGTGCTTTGCATAGTGGGTGCACTATTTTATTGTCCCATTAACAGGGTAAGAGGGTTGCAATCTCTTCAAAGCCTTACCTGTATATATTTTTGCTTTCTTTCTTTTTTATCTTTTTAACTTCACTTTTAATACTTGGGTGAGTTGACATCATTATTGTTTTGGTTCACATCTCTGTAAGATCTAATGATCACACATGTCCCTTTATATAATTGTTGAGGGCCTGAATGTCTTCTTTGACTATCTGTTCATATCCTATGTCTGTTTTTAATTAGATAGTTTTCCTTTTGTTAAATATAGCTCTCAATATATTTCAGAGATTAATTCCTTGTCACATATGTCATTCCCTATGTGTTCCCAATATGTGGGTTCTCTAAATTCTTTTGGCAGAATCTTTTGATACATATTTTAGAAGGTTTCAGTCATCTTACCTCTCCTCTGTTGCTTGTATGTTTTAGCTGCTTTATTATGTATTTATGCAATGTATTTTCAATCTATTTTTGCCTTAGTATATAAAATATGACATATTGACATTTATTTTTTTAATCTATTATCTCTGTCTCTTGACTGGTATATTTAACCCATTTACATTCAGTGTAATCACTAGTAGATATGAATTTTTTGCTACCACTTTATTGGGTGTTTTTTGGTGTGCCGCTGCTTTTTGTGTTCAACATAATTTTATATGTGGAGTTCATTTTGATTGTGGGGTTTCTTGTCATTTTATTAACTCCTTTTTAGTAAATCATTTAGTGTATACTAAATCTTTGTGGTTTTCTTCTTTTTTATTTTGATATGGTTTCTTAGTTTTTGGTGCAGTTACCTTAATGTATAATGGTTTCTTTCTGGTGATAAAAATTCCCAGCCTGTTCATGCACACACACACACACACACACGAGCATGCACACACTCCCCTCCAATAACATGCAGCTTCATTGGAAAATTTTACCAAGTAATCAGAATAGCTGAAGTCAATTCCACTCCAGTCATTTCAGAATGTATTAAAGAACAGTCAAAGTGGAAAAATTCTGATATGAAACCAGACAAAAATATCGCTGATAGAAAATTATAGACTAATATCTTGTGAAAATAGGTCCAAAATTCTAAATAAAATACTATCCAACAGAATTCAATGAATTATTTTTAAAGAAAGAAAGAAACAAAAAAAAATCATGTTACCAAATAGATTTCATCCCAGATAGACAAAGATAGCTTATCATTAGGAAACAATGAATTCACTATAGAAATGAAACAAATAAAAAATGCAATCGATATAGAAAAGGTATTCTCAGAAGTTCAGAAAAAATATGTGTCAAATATACTATTTAATGGCAGTAGGCTTGGTTTGGTTTTATGTTTGCCCTGCTAGTTCCGTATGATATTCTTTATAGTTTAGAAGTTAAAGCCATGAGTCCTAGAGTTATAAAGATCATTAATAAATTGTTTGCTAGATTACTATCATTGTAGTTAGGTCAAAATATGACATAGGTCTTCTTCTGGATTCAACATTTTTGCCAAAAACTCCTGTTGCAGTTTGTAACATATTCTGCCTTGTTTTTAATTGAGATTTTCTCTGTTTTACTGTGTCATTGTTGTTGAGATGCTTGATTGTATTTTGCCTTGATTTTTGTGTTTTTCTGTATATGAATCCAAATTAGGTAAACATAAATACAACAATGGGATTCATAATTTCATAAGGACATGGTTGGAAAAGCCATCAGGAAATAGAGAGCTATCAATGAATAAAAGGAAGAAGAAACATGCTAGAATTAATTATGTTGATGGTTGCACATATCTTATGAATGTGGCTGAACTATTGAAGTGTATGATGTGTGAATTTTAAATCTGCTTGATAGGTAGGTAGCTTGTGCCAACCTGACCAATAGGAACATGTGGGATTAATAAGGTCACAATTTGATTGGAGGACAAAGAAATAAATAGCTTGGCAATCCCTGTCAGTCTCTCTCTTGCTCTCTGGTGATTGGAACGGTGTGTGACTGTCTTAACTAGTTTTCTGCTCAACTTGCAAGCTACACTACCTGTGTAACACCCAACCTGTGGAAGGTGTTGCTAGAGATTGAGGTTCCTTCGTGACCTGCTTTGCCACACAGCTGGTATATACATCACTTGAGCTAGGGGCTGTCGAATCTTGTCATCTGGCTGGCTGTTGGCAACCCACTCTACTGTTAGATGCCTGCAGCCATACTACATGCATTGATCTATGAAAGACTCAGCAACCCTTGTGATTGGAAGGACTTTCAGTATATTAGGTGTTTCAGAGAAGTTAGTTGAATTGATCCCTCTGAAGTGATCTATATCTTTCTATCAATCTGTATCTATACAGATATATAAAATCTAAAAATTTAAATTAAATATTAAATGTAAACTAACTGCCATCATTCTTTTAAATTTCCTATCAGATAATTCCAGTGCCATTTATGGTTTTTTTTGGGGGGAAAGGTCTCTGGCTCACTATTTTTGATCATTTGTTTCAGGTACTTTGCTTTATTTCCTCTTCTGTTGTGACCATGTCTGTGGTTGGCTTGTTTTTAATTTGGGAATCTGATATGGGTGAATTCTTCAACACTGTCTCCTGGTGGATATGATAGAGAAGGGGAGTGTACACAGGTCACAGTTGACTAACCATGAGGCAACTTTGAATGGGTTGATGGGCTGGTATTCGCCAATGTCTACCTTTGGTCAGTGGGTGGAAGAGTAGGAAATGAACCTTTCCCAATGGGTGGGAATGGGAAAGATATTGGTGAACATTGAAGGGTGAATGTTTGAAACCAACCAGAGACTATGAGACTCTAATTAGACACAGAGGAAAGAGAGAAAAACAAACCCCCAATAAGAGTAATAAGGTTAAAAAAACTAGAATGGGGAAGCAAGTAAGCAGCAGCAAGAAATAATAATTTAACTGCTAATTTTTTTGTTTGTTTTGTTTTGTTTGTTTGTTTGTTTGTGGTGGAGGGTCAGCACTGCTCTCTGGTGGTCGTGGGAGCTACCCAGCACTGCTCCTGAGAGCTGCCACTGGATTTGAACCACCACGCCTGCAGCTAAAATTTTTAAAAAGAAGGAACATTTAAAAGAGAGAACAAGAAGAAGATAAACGGCTTAATAGCTAATGTTAAGGTGGTACTAGTTAATGTTAGAGTAGAGAAAGAAATGAATGACAATAGTAAAAGGGCAGGCAAATGAAAATGAAGCAAAGGAAAAAATAAAGGATAAACATTAAAAACTAAACCACATCACGCATGCTGGTGTGCTTCCTGCTTGTGTACTTTGCTGTTTCTGCGCTGAATGGTGACTCAATTATCTTCAAGTCTTTGAGATTCCAGGCATTCAATCATTTGTTAGCTGGGTACCATCGTTTCTTCTACTTTGCCTTTGTATCCATTTGTCATCAGCAATATCAGGAGTCAATTGGTCCATTGATTTTGATTTTTGTTCTTTGATACCTGATTGTTTCAGCACCTCATGATCGCACAGGTAAGTGATCTTCTTTTATGGTGGGTTTTGTTGCTTCTGAGCTAGATGGCTGCTTGTTTATGCTCAAGCCTATAAGACCCCAGATGCTCTATCTTTTAATAGCTGGGCCCATCTGCTTTCTTCACCACCCTTGCTCATGCTCTTACATATCCTCGATTGGTACACTGGGGATGTGTGCACACAGTGATATATGTTTGTTTTGTTTTGTTTTGTTTTTCCAGCCCATTTGATGTCTATTGCCTAGACCTTTTACCATTTTCACCACCATCTGACCACACTGGCTGTTGTGCTTCTTCTGTGTGGCTGTGGTCTCTTCTCAGGTAAATGGTCTAATGTTTATCTTCAGTCTTTCAAGACACTTGATAGATCCTTTGATGGCTGGGCACCTTCAGCTTTCTTCACCACATTTGTTTGTGCACCCATTTTACTTCAGTGATCGTGTTGGGCCATTGAGCCTCGAGGAATGCTAGATTCATAGAACAAAGTGTTCTTACATTGAGGGAACACCAGGGTGAGGGCCCAAGGTCTACCTGTTACCCTAATATTTGGCCTATAGATATGTTCTTAATTTTATTTCCAACTTATAATAGATAGTTGTATCTATGTACGGACATACCTATATTTAGACTTCTGTAAGTGCCCTTTGCCTTCTAGCTCTTTCCTCTATTTCCTTCCATCTCCCTCCCATCCCACCATCATGTTCCACCTTCATTGGCATTTCATTGTTTTCTCATAGATTCATTGTCCTTGCTTAATCCCGACCAGACCTCCCATACCCTCCTTTCCATTGATTCCTAACCACTTATTGCTCCCCCCAACCCATCCATGTGTTTGTCCTTCCCCCCTTCTCCTCTCCTCTCTCATGCCCCCAGGAATCATTTGCCCAGTCCTTTCTGTGGCACAATGGGTCTCCAGAGGGATGTATTCCTCTGA